>BDUI01018861.1:0-11466 GCA_002335545.1 Apodemus speciosus
TAACTGGGGATTTCCCTTCCCTGTGATGGACTATCAGAATGTAGTTCTAAGCCTGTAAGTGTCTATATTTTTCAGCTTTCTAATTTGGTATGCTAGAAAGTTGTGACCCATAGTGAACCTTTGAGCATGTGTACTCCTGTGTCCAGGCTGTTTTCTGATAGGATTTGTCTGTAGTCCTATTCACAACACTATGAAATTATTGCACTCTATGATAATTTTTTTGTTATTTGTAATTGATAGTGTTGTTTCATTAGATGTAATTGTTGACCATATTAAATGGTGAAAATCCTACTTCTGGTGTGTTAGCCATCTTTATATTAGGGTAGCTAACTTTCTGAGAYAATCAACTTAAAAAGAGAAAATGTTTATTCTGGCTCATGGTTTGGAAGTTTCAGCCCAGGTCATTTAGTCCAATCACTCTAGGTTGTGCTGGTACAATATAGCCTGATGGAAATGTATAGTAGAGGCTCGTTCACCTCACACCAGTCAGAAAACAAGAGAGAAATTGGAAGGGTCTGCAGTGCTAATCTCCTCTTCAAAGGCACCTGCTCACCAATACTATCTCTGACTTATTAGAACCTACCTTCTAAAGATTTGGCTGCTCCCAGTACTGAAAGCATGTGGAGAAAAAGCTTTGGAACAAGAGCATTTGTGGAGCATTTTAAACACTAGAAGGGCTTAAAATATTAATATTTGCTGGCATCATTTCTCTTGCTGCATAGCATCATCTATAGCTCATCCCTGCCCTAGTTGCTGCTTTGGCAATATGACACATGCTACAACCAAAATGGAAAGAAGAACTCAACATGGTGAAATTGTCTCCATAAATTGGCCTAAAGGCAAATCTGTTGGGAACTTTCTTGATCAATGATAGATGGAGTGTGTATCAGCACACTCTAGTGATGCCAACTCAGGGCAGGTGGTCTTGAGTTGAATAAAAAAGCAGGCTGAAAAGACATGAAGAACAAGCCAATAAGCAGCATTCTTCCATGGCTGCTTCCTAAGTTCCTGCTCTGACTTTACTTTATGACCAAATGTGACCTGAGAGTCCTTATATGAACCYTCCGTCCCAAGTGCTTTTCCTCATGGTGTTCAATCACAGTAGTAGAAACCCTAGCAGAGGCAGGCCAATATCTGCATACGCTCAATTATGTTAAAAAAAAAATAGGAAAAGCCTGAAAGACTTTTCAGAAGTGTACCCTGGAACATGAATATTGTTCTCAATGTGAGTATTTCTACTGCTGAAATTAACTGTAGCTGATTTGGAAACTATCTGACTTCTCTCAATTATATATTTGATGTCATATATTCATCTGTTCAGAGGGAAACAAGGCCAGTGCAGATGATGTGGCAGGAAGACACATTTTACCATGCCTATGTGAAGGAAATCCAGGCACAAGTGCTGGTAATGCCCTATGAGGGCATGGAGCTGAGTTTTGTGGTCCTCCTCCCAGATGAGGGTATGGACATCAGCAAGGTAAGCCAGGAGATCTGTAGTATTCACCACTCCAAATATCTTTGAGAATAATCCAGTGTTCATTTGTATCCTTATTAGAACAGTCCTCAAAGTCTTCATCCTGGCATCTGCCTTTTGAGGGGCTAGTACTCATAGACAGAACTTCGAGCTGTATGCAGGCACAGGGATTTGGGATCAAATCTGTGTCCAAGGTTCCCATCATGGGCTGTGTGCCCTTGTCACATGCCATAACTTTGTTACTAGAATGTGTATTGATGACCTAATAGGAGGAAATAAAGGCAACTCAGGTAAAAAGTTAGCACATTACTTAGAACAAAATCCCCCACCGTAAATTTAACCCATATCACGGTCTTTGTTGSTATTTTATTTCAATATCTGAGATCAGAAAATAGACAGAAACAACATCCCATTTTAATCTACCAATGAAGAAGAGAAAGACTGAAAACTGAGGAGGGCAGAGTCAGGCAAGTCATTTTAACAAATGTTGGTCTTCCCTGCATCAGGAAACCCCACAGTCTGCCAGCCATCCTCTGAATTGTGGGTAGTAGAATGTGCATGGCATAAAGGGTCTTTGTAAGCAGAAAAGATCCCTGGCTCTCAGCATCCAGCTCTGCAACTGGGGCATCACTTCAATGGAGTATGGGTTAGCTTTTCATCAACTCCTTTCTTTTCCAATACTTAATTTCTATTTAAGCAGCAACTATTTACTATCTTTGAAACTAGATCTAGTTTAAGGGAAAAAAAGGAACCAGAAATAAAAACAGTAGTCACCTGGATATGGACACTTGTCAGAATAAAGGATGCCTCACAAGTGATATAGGAGAGGATAGTCAAATTTTCCTACCCTGTCCTGCTTGTCTGCCATTTCCACCACGGAAACCACAAACAGGTTATCAGGACAGTGGGACATACTGCCTGCCTATTTGACTAGGCAGTGCCTGTATATGATGATGAACAGTACTATGAGCAGGGATTACCTGTATGGCTCTGGATAAGACCTCAACTGTGAATCTAAACATCTGTAATTCTCGTTTGTCAGGTGGAAAACAATCTCACTTTTGAGAAGTTAACAGCCTGGACAAAACCAGAATCTATGCAATGCGATGAAATTCATGTTTATCTTCCAAAATTTCAACTGCAAGAGCAGTATGATATGCAGACCCTGTTCCAACATTTGGGAATGATGGATGTCTTCGATGGGAGCAAGGCTGACTTATCAGGAATGTCTACTGGGGAAGACCTGTGTCTGTCCAAATTTGTTCACAAGTGTGTGGTAGAGGTCAATGAAGAAGGAACAGAGGCCGCAGCAGCCTCTGCTGGAAAAATTATATTGTTCTGTGATTCTTCTTATACCCCAACATTCTGTGCTGACCACCCCTTCCTTTTCTTCATCAAGCACAACAAAACCAACAGCATCCTGTTCTGTGGCAGGTTCTCATCTCCATAAAGACACATTTACTATGTGTGGAGAGTTCTCTCTCTACAGCTCTGTGAGGATGGGCAAGTGGGTGGAAACCATTTTCCAAGATGAGGCACTTTCTTCCTTTCAGCCTGATCTAATGGCAACCACAGTCAGCTCTCCCTACCCTGATAGTCATTCTGCCCTTTGCCARGTCAAAGGACCACAGAGTGTTATGGTTGCCTTTATTATCTAGGAGGCAAAGATAATCCTAAACATAGTCTACAAAGTTCTCTAAGGTAACCCTAGATAAACCCCCAGTCAATCCACAGACAAACCATGCCAACAGTATATGTTGTCTTTTCCTGGTATCACAGCTCTTGCCATCACTTGCCTTAATCTGATTTTATCCTAGTAATGCTTCTGTACGTGAGGACTGCTACTGCCATTTTCCTGGTATCTGGTCCTTATGCACATTTGAAATTCATTTTCCTTTCTGCCCACTACTCACCAGGTATGTGTCCAATACTATGTAAGTTAGGGGACAAGTGAAGACAGTGTAATCCTTCACCAAATGGCCTTTTCTATCTGTTTTCAATTTATTTAGTTGTCGTGACAACTAGCTTGGACTACCATATGTCCTCCATGCAGAAGTCATACCTCTGTAAACCACSATGTTTTCTGTCACTAACTGTAATAGCTAAATTCTCTGAAGTCCTGAAGGGCATTTCAAAATAAATTTTTTCTCACAAAACATTATGCACTTTGAACTTTAATTAAACCAAGTGGTTTTCTGTTAACTTTCTGCATCATAGATTCTCTTACAACTAGGCCTATGTCTGTAAATCTATGCTATATGGCCCACACTATTCCAGTTATAGGGGGCATAAGTATTTTCAGTGGGTTAGAGTATCATAATGGAGACATGGCTGAGAAATTTCGAGAATTTGCTGCTTGTTCAGAGGTCCCTGGAAAACTGCTTACCACCCACATGGCTACTGAACACTTCCTCTATCAAAGGTTTCAGGGATGCTGATGTCCTCTTTATTTTTTTATTATATATATTCTTTATTGACATTTCAAATGATTTCCCCTTTGCTGCCCCCCCCCAAAATCCCATAAGCCATCTCTCCTCCCCCTGTTCCACAATCACCCCCTTACCGCTTCCCTGTCCTGGTATTCCCCTACACTGCTGCATAGAGCCTTTCCAGGACCAGGGACCTCTCCTCCCTTTGATATCCAACAAGGCCATCCTCTGCTGCCTATGTGTCTGGAGCCATGGCTAACACCACATATATACTATCTGGTTGATGTCCCAGGGAGCTCTGKGAGTACTGGGTGGCTCATATCGCTGTTTCTCCTATAGCGCTGCAAACCCCTTCAGCTCCTTGGGTCCTTTCTCTAGCTCCYCCATTGGGGACMCTGTGCTCAGTTCAATGGCTGGCTGAGAGTGTCCCCCTCTGTATTTGTCATAAACCAGCAGAGCCTCCCAGGTGACAGCTATATCCAGCTCCATTCAGCAAGTACTTGTGGGCATTAATAATAGTGTCTGCGTTTGGTAACTGTATATGGGATGAATCACTAGGTGTGGAAGTTTCTGGATTGTCTGTCTCTCAGACTCTGCTCCACACTTTGTCTCTGTATCTYCTTCTGTGCGTGTTTTGTTCCCCCTTCTAAGAAGGACCAGAGTATCCAAACTTTGTTCTTCCTTCTTCTTGGGCATCAATTGATATGTGAATTGTGTCTTGGATATTCTGAGCTTCTGGACTAATATCCACTTATCAGTGAGTGCATACCATGCAGGTTCTTTTGTGATTGGGTTATCTCACTCTGGATGATACTTTTAGTTCCATCCACTTGCYTAAGAATTTCATGAATTCATTCTTTTAAATAGCTGAGTAGTAAGTACTCCATCAAATGCTAGCTGTCAAGAGTCTCCTGAGAGACACAGTGAAACTAACAGAAGTTTTGAACCAAATGGATTTAATAGATGTCTATAGAACATTTCATCCTAAATCAAATGAATATACCTTCTTCTCAGTACCTCATGGTAACTTCTCCAAAACTGACCATATAATTTGTCACAAAACAGACCTCAACAGATATAAGAAGATCAAACTAATCCCGTGCCTCCTAGCAGATCACTATGGAGTAAGGGTGGTCTTCAATAGCAACAAAACCAGCAGAAAGTCCGCATACATATGGAAGCTGAACAATGCTCTACTCAATGATAACTTGGTCAAGGAAGAAATAAGGAAAGAAATCAAAACTTTTTTAGAATTTAATGAAAACAGCGCTAAGAGGAAAACTCATAACTCTGAGTGCCTCCAAAAAGAAGCTGGAAAGAGCATACACTAGCAGTTTAACCGTGCACCTGAAAGCTTTGGAACAGAAAGAAGCTAATACACCCAAGAGGAGTAGAAGGCAGGAAATCATCAAAATCAGAGCTGAAATCAACCAAGTAGAAACAAAAAGAACTATACAAAAAATCAACAAAACCAGGAACTGGTTCTTTGAGAAAATCAACAAGATAGATAAACACTTAGCCAGACTAATCAGAGGGCACAGAGACAGTATCCAAATTAACAAAATCATAAATGAAAAAGGGAGACATAACAACAGAAACCGAGGAATTTTTGAAAATCATCAGATCCTACTACAAAAGCTTATATGCAACAAATATATATATATAGGCAGGGGAAAAACCTGGAAACTACTCGCAGAACCAGTTCAGTTGCTCCACAGGTGGCTAGTGTTTCTCAGGAGACTGCAGGTCCTTGAAGAACAATAGGCTTCACCTTTTTCTGAGCACTCCACCCTAGGTGGAGGGGATTAGGGCTGACACAGGAGTTCCCACTCAAAGGCTAGGAGAGGAACTTCACATTGGTGAAGTTCCTCTCCTGCCAGGTGGCATGGCACCTCAATAAGGCTCTCTACAAATAAACAGCAAACCAATAGCCAACATCAAAATAAATGGAGAGAATCTCAATGCAATCCCATTAAAATTAGGGACAAGGCAAGGCTGCCCACTCTGTCCCTACCTATTCAATATAGTGCTCAAAGTTCTAGCCAGAGCAACTAGACAACAAAAAGAGATCAAAGGGACAAAAATTGCGAGAGATCAAATATCAAAATATCACTATTTGCAAATGATATGATAGTATACACAAGTGACCCCAAAAATTCTACCAGAGAGCTCTTACAGCTGATAAACAACTTTAGCAAAATGGCCAGATATAAATTAACACAAACAAATCAGTAGCCTTTCTATACTCAAAAGATAAATGGGCTGAGAAATAAATTAGGGAAACTACACCCTTCACAACAGTCACAAACAATATATGTTGGTGTGACTCTAACCAAGCAAGTGAAAGATCTGTATCACAAGAACTTTAAATCCCTGAAGAAAAAAATCAAAGACATCAGAAGATGGAAAGATCTCCCATGCTCATGAATTGACAGGATTAATATAGTATAAAAATGGCTATCTTACCATAAGCAATCTACAGATTCAATGCTATCCTCATCAAAATTCCAACACAATTCATAGAGTTAGAAAGAGAAATTCTCAAATTCATTTRRAATAACAAAAAATCTAGGATACTGAAAATTATTCTCAACCATAAAAGAACTTCTGGGGAATCACCATCCTTGACCTCAAACTGTACTATAGAGCAAAAGTGATAAGAACTGCATGCTATTTGTACAGAGACAGGCATGTAGATCAATGGAATAAAATTGAAGTCCCAGAAATGAACCCATACACCTATGGTCACTTGATCTTTGGCAAAGAAGCTAAAACCATCCAGTGGAATGGATTTTCAACAAATGGTGATAGTTCAACTAGTGACCTTCATGTAGAACAATGCAAATTGATCCAATCTTATCTCCTTGTACAAATCTCAAGTCTAAGTGGATCAAGGGCCTCCACATAAAACCATATATGCTTAATCTAATAGAAGAGAAAGTGGGGAAGAGCCTAGAATACTTGGGCATAGGTGAAAACTTCCTGAACAGAACACCAATGGCTTATGCTCAAAGAGCAACAATTCACAAATGGTACCTCACAAAGTTGAAAAGCTTCTGTAAAGCAAAGGACACTGTCAATAGGATAAAATGACAACCCACAGGTTGAGAAAAGATATTTTCTAACCCTATATCTGATAGATGGCTAGTATCAAAAATATACAAAGAACTCAAGAAGGTAGACTCCAGAGAACCAAATAGCCCTATTAAAAAGTGGAATACAGAGCTAAATAGAGAATCCTCAACCAAGGGAATCTTAATGACTGAGAAGCACTTAAAGAAATTATCAACATCCTTAGTCATCAGGGAAATGCAAATCAAAACCACCCAGAGATTCCACCTCATACCAATCAGAATGGCCAAGATGAAAAATGCAGGTGACAGCAGATGTTGTCCAGGATGTGGAGAAAGAGGAACACTCCTCCATTGCTGGTGGAACTGCAAGCTGGTAAAACAACTTTGGAAATCAGTCTGGCGGTTCCTAAGAAAATAGGAAATACTTCTACCTAGAGACCCAGCTATACCACTCCTGGGCATATACCCAAAAGATTCTCCAACATATAACAAGGACACATGCTCCACTATATTCATAGCAGCTTATTTATAATAGCCAGAAGCTGGAAACAACTCAGATGTCCCTAGTCAGAAGGATGGATACAGAAAATGTGGTATATTTATCCATGGAGTACTATTTTGCTATTAAAAACAATGAATTCATGAAATTCACAGGCAAATGGATGGAACTAGAGTATATCATTCTAAGGAAGGTAACTCAGATACAAAAGAACACACATGCTATGTACTCACTAATAAGTGGATATTAGCCTAAAAGCTCACGATGCCCATGGTACAACCCACAGACCATATGGAACATAGGAGGAAGGAAGACCAGGCAGGGTGTGGATGCTTCAGTCCTGCACTGAAGGGGGAACAGGACGATTGTGGGAGGTGGTAGAAGAGAGAGAGCTGGGGGAGGAAATAAGGAGGGCAGTATCAGGAACTGGAAGAGATTCAGAGAGGTACAGAGGGTCAGGAAATCGAACAAAAATATGTAGCAGGGGGGATGAGGAAGTGGGGATAGTCACTGAAGGATCCCAGACACCAGGGAAACATGAGGCTCCCAGAACCCAATGGGAATGACTTTATCTGAAATGCACAGAGAAAGGGGAGAGAGAACCTGTTTAGACCACCCCAGTAGATGGGCACAGCCCCTGATCGAGGGATGGGGCTACCCACCCATCTCAAAGTTTTTAACCCAGAAATGTTCCTGTCCAGAGGAAAAACAGGGACAAAAAATGGAACAGACTGAAGGAAGGACCATCCAGGGATGACCCCACCTTGGGATCCATCCTGTCTGCAGACACCAAAYCCAACACTGTTGCCATGGTCAAGAGGCACTTGCTAAGAGGAACCCTGTGTGGCAGTTCCTTCTGAGGTTCAGCCAGCCACTGACCAATGCAGATGTAGATTCTTGGAGCTAACCATTAGACTGAGCTTAGGGAACATGGTGGAGGAGGTGGTGGAAGGACTGGAGAAGCTAAGGGGAATTGCAATCCCACTGGAAGAACATAGGCTGGCCTGCCAAGCCAGTTCTCCCAGAGTCTGAACTACCAACCAAGGAGTGTACCTGGAGGGATCCATGGCTCCAGATACATATGTAGCAGAGGATAGCCTTGTCTAACAGCAATGGGAGGTGAGGTCCTTGGTCCCAGGGAGGTTTGATGCCCCAGCATAGAGGGATGCTAGACTGGTGGGATGGGAGAGTGTGGGTAGATGGGGGAGCACTCTCATACAGGCAAAGGGGAGGGGGAAGACAGATGTGAGATAGGGGGTTGGTGAAGGGGTAACCAGGAAGTGGGATATCATGGGATGGGGGTTGGTGAAGTGGGATATCATTTGAGACGTAAACGAATGGGATGATTAATTTAAAAAAAATACGGAAAAAATATAAGCTGGAGGACCCTCTGTACTCTTTTTGCCCCAACACTCTAAAACACTTCAGTTATTCATACTTTGTATGAAAGAGAATCTCACTAGTTGTAAACATCATATTCTCCAGAATAATTACACATGCCTTTGTCAAAAAGAGGCTTCTGACACACACCCCTGTCTAGGACAGAAACAGAGAGAAGTAAGAACATTTCTCATGGAGCCAAGTCCTGCCACACTGCACTTCTGCTTGCCCCAGAATAGGACCTGAGCTGCCCACAGACTCATGACCATTTCCCCCAGAGCCCTGCACTGTACATATTATCTCACTAAAGTGAGATGAGATTTGAATGCAGCTGAGTGGAGAAGAGATAACATTACCATTGTTCCAGGAAGCTACAATGTTCTGAATCAAGGATGAGTTCTATAGACAGAAACATAATATACCCCCAGAAATGAAAATTCAGGTCATAGATCCTCCTATGAGACAGACACATAGTTCTGAAAATGGGGTACCATAAACCCTTTATTTCATAACTGCCATTGTATTTATGGATAAGGTCACTTGTGTCACAGGCAAACCATGGAGAGTGGGTAAAAGACTGACAGGGACAACCTTTCCTCAGGGAGCAGAGAACCGGCCAAGGAACAGAAACTTTTCGCTCCCAGGCTCTTGAATGAGGAAAAGGAAGGGGTGGTTGGCAAGTAAGCGCAAGGGAGACGGTCGTGACCCCATTGTGACATTTTCAGTGGTAGCTGAAGACTCTGTGCCTTCCTCATTGACCTCCACAAAACATTCATGCACAACCTTGGAGAGAAATAGGTCTTGCTTGGAAGATATTCCTGAAAAGTCTGCTCTGCCTTCCTCAAAGGCATCAGTCATGCCCAGCTTGCAAAGGACATCCTTCATGTCATAGTTCTCCTCCATCTTAAACCGTGGGAGGTAAAGCTCCACTTCCTTTTCTTCCATCTTGATGAGCTTCGTCCACTCTATCAGTTTCTGATAAGTTATTTGATTTTCCACCTAAAATAGGGTTGAAGACTTTAGGGCAGTGCTGTCACACAGGGCTCTTGTGACAATAAGGAGGCTCTACACTGCCCAGGGAAGTGTAACTATAACACATATGATAGCTGGGAGAGGCTGGGGTGCAGAGCTTGTAAAGGATCCTCCGGTTCCTAGGTTCCACCCCAGCCCCACAAATGAATAGATGATAATACAAGCATAGAACAGCCCCAGCATAAACCCAAATGCTACTCTTTCTCTCCTGTAGCTCCATCAAGGCCCCATGATCCTCACCATTCTCAGTTCAACATGTTCATCTGGAAGCATGATGGTGATGTTCAACCCATTGCCAAGATAAGGAACCAATACAATAGTAGTAGATATCTCTTCCACAAAGTAAATTTTGAAGGTGGACTTCTTAAACATCATTTGAACTGTTTTCTTCTCATTCTGTAAAGGATAGACAGCAAGGCATACCAGGCAAGTTCAACAGGGGAAGATAGTCACTGTCCCTGTGAGAACTGTCTTTATTGGACTTCTAGAACATTCCATCAGTCACTAAACTTCTGAAAGAGTTTAGACTTTATTTGTCTCTAAAGGCCCATTTGTCAAGACTTGGCCCTTAGAGTGGGGCTTTGGAAAGAGAAGGAAGAGATGGGGCCTAGAGGAGGATATTCAGGTCCTTAAGATGTAAACTTGTGAGGAATAATCAATTGGGCACACTTGGTTCTCTCCATATTAGTTGTAATGACAGAAGCTGACTGGCCCAAATCCAAACACCTGTGATGTCATAGGCAAACTATTCTTTTCTATTGAGGAACTCATTTATTCTCACAACTTTGAACATACAGTCCTTCACTCTGGACTGTAGAGTCAGGGTCATAGCCCTGCTGTGAGAATGAGGAAAAACACTGCACGCACGCAGACTGGCAGAGCAGGAAAGAAGAGCCAGTTTTCAAAAGTGTCACCACACGTAGGCACCTCCAGGCTTCATCCATTTTCTGCCCTCCTTGTGAGTGATAAAATTGGATGAATTCAACTATACCATCTAGGGTTTCTGTTGCTTGCAGTAAAAGGAAGTCCTAAGGTAGGATCCTGTCATAAGTGACTTCAAAGACAGAAATACTTTGATCAGAAAAAAATACTTTATTATGAATAAAGCTTAAAATAAAATGCATTTTCTAACATTAAATGTCCAATGTTCAAACTTGACAATAGTTCTACTATATTACCTCAACCTTCATTTTTTAGCTCATGACCTTAACCTCACCTAACTTTCCTTGCCCTAACCATAATGTCATATTGTCCTAAGGTGTTACTGAGACTTCCCTAGCTTCCCTGTCCCTAGATCCAGCCAATCATTTTCAAGATCAGACAGAGCTTCATTGGATGGCCTAAATATTGTAAATATACCTGGTACAGGTTTTCCCATGTTATAAGGAATATAAAAACTGGTCCTGGGAACTGCCCTGAGTCGAAACTTGGCTCACAACTCTTGGCTACATCACTGCTTAATTAGTCTTGGAATGTGTGTTCATTAAACCATCAGTATCTGGCTGGTTGTTATCTGAGTGGTTTGTGTAGCTAATCCTGAACCCCAACACTAAGAAACTGAAAGTTCAAATTCAACTT
>BDUI01018871.1:22125-32225 GCA_002335545.1 Apodemus speciosus
TATATACTGTAATTTTTCCATTCAAAGCAAATGTAAACAATAGCTTAATTGTTTGGCACTCCAGAGTTGAGTTTTGGCTAAATATACACTCTTGCCATCAAACTCATTAAGTTAGAACTCTCTCTGTATCTATTTTATACTCATACTCCTTCCTAAAAATGTGCTTAGAAACTGAAAATACTACCTACATCAGGTGTATATTCAAGTGGGAGATACAGGTATCTTTCCGAGCTTGATTTATTTGGAGTGAACTTTTGAGGACCCACCTCCCCATTTACCATTTTGTGCTTGTCATATATATGATTAAAATCAGATTAAGCAAAGATATACATGTTATAAGTCTGTGAATCAATACCAATACTATCAATTATATGTCCCTTAGCAAACAATTTTTTCTCTTGAACCCAATAAAAAGAACTCCCAACAAATAGTCAGTAGTCATGAGTGCCATGAGTCATATGGCTTGTACGTACTCTTGAAAGAGTATTCCTGATCTCTTGTAGGGTTGCTTTTGAATATCATTTCCCTGATAACCTGAAAACTTTTTTTCTTATTTTAATTCTCTGAGTAATACATCAAGAACCTGAAAATATGTGGTTAATTTCATGGATAAATCATTTTGACCTTCCATCTGCTTCAAGATTAATACCACTGATAGACTCTGACATTGCTAAGCTTTCAATGATCAAATGCTCCTCACAATGTTATAATGATCTTTTTCACATGCAGTACTGTTCRAAATTTTAAGGCACTTGAATGTAAAGACAATTATTCATTTATGTTGGTGCCCCAGAGAATATAATACAACTATTGCCACAGAASAGAACTAAAAATTGGCCAAAAGATAGTGGCTTCAAGTATATGAGGGCTTTGCTAGACAATGTTAGTGATCTTATCTACAAAATAAAAGTGTTATCACATATACAGGATCTGAATAATATTAAAGAAAGAATGTAAAAGGTATTTGGTGTCTGCAAGCGATTAGAAAAAGGCCAAAGGTGCAGTGAAGTAGAGATCATCATTTATTTGAAAGAAGAGTAAGGAGGAGTCTAACTTGTGAAGAAACTACAAAAGTGTGAGAAGAAAAAGAAACAGTAAAAAGTAAAGTCATTGAAAAGATGTGGGTGATGGCTCATTTGATCAATTARATTATAATAAGAAACACTTAGTGGGATAGTGACACATATCTGGTATATTTGTGAGAATGTTTCAAGAGGTGTTTGAAGATTTAAGATAGACACTCATTTGGGTGTTAGCATCTCAGTAGCTGGGGTTCCACACTAAATAAAACGACAAATAGATAAATAGAGGTAGTCATCACATCACCAGTATTATCCCCCCATCTCTGTTTCCTGACAATGTACTTAGTGTCATCCACTTTCTGCCATGCCTTCCCACCCATGTTGCATGACAAACTATGAACCCAAATAAAGGTCCACTCCTTAATTAAGTATCTTCTTGTCATTGTATCATCATTCCTTCAGTCTCTTCTCTATTTTTGTCCCTGAAGTTCTWTTAGACAGGAACAATTCTGAGTCAGAAACTTTGACTGTGGGTTAGTAACTCAGTCCCTCCACTTGAGGGTCCAAGGCCACTGGCACATATATAGCAGATACATGCTTGGTCTTGCCTCAGTGGGAGAACAAGCGCTTAATTCTCAAGAAACTTGAGGTTCCAGGGAAAGTGAGGTCTGGTTAGCGGAGTATCCTATCAGAGGAAAGGGAAGGGGGRATGATATGAGGAAACATGGGAGGGGGGATAAGGAGTGGGGATCAACAATTAGAATGTAAATAAAATAATTAAAATTAATAAAATAATATATTACAGTAAACAAAGATTCTTACTATAAATTATATATCATAATAACAAAAAAAGTAACCGAAGGATATAAGAAGGTAAATGAATATACGAAGCATTAGGGAATGGTATTGAATTTGGAGACAGAAAACAAAATCTATCCTGCAGCCCAAATTTTATGTGTTATTGTGCTCAAGGCATGGGAAACATATGAAACATTCAATGATATAAGAACTAAGAACTAGGGCATGATATCAAATCTCTCAGCAGAGAAAACATCTAACGTTGTAGAGTCTGTTGTTTAGTGAATGACTCTAGAAGACATCATTTATTTGTTCATTTATAAAATAGTTGAGTGTTTGCTTGTAAGTGTTTGAGAAACTGAGCTGTTCCTTATAAAGGTAATAAATAAGTGCAGTTGCAAAATGAAGTGATTCTGRATAACTTTAATTATAACTTGTTTGTATGTTTTTATTTAATGTATGTATATTGCTGGGGCTGTTTCTCCRTGAAGGTAAACATATTGCTATTTGGATTGATTTTTCGGTTTTTGGTGTGTTCTATGTATCAAAATCAGGTTGTGTGGGTTGGCAGCAAGCACCTTTACAGTCAGAATCATCTTATTGGCCCCATCTAATTCTAAATAAATATGCAAATTTAAAATATGCAATTTTAAAATTTGCAAATTTAGAGAATCAGAGAGAACTAGGCAGAATAAAATTGATAATTCAAATTTCAATAATTATTTTTTGTATTATTTTAAATTATATCTAAGTGCTTATATGGACAGATATCTACATATATCAGAAGAAGGCACTAGATCAACTGGAGCACGGGTTATAGGTGGTGGTGAGCTGTCCAACAATAGTTCTAGGAGTTGAGAATCARTAGATCTGGAACCGCCCTGGACTAGTCATGAGTCTTTCTTATCATCAGAAGATGTAACTTTAGAAGACTCAAGTCTCAGGATTCCCTACATTATACACAACATTGTACTTGATTGCTATATCAAAAAGTCAATTTTCTCCAAGTACAGTTTCTGTTTGTTGCTCTGATTTGGCTAAAGAGTACTTCATAGTTTCATACACCATTTACCCAGATATTTAAGTGACTCTACAATAGGTAGTTCCAAAATAGAAGAGATGGCTCACTAAGTAAAATGTTTGCTCCACAAGCATGCGGACCTCAGTGCCATTCCAAGATTATATGTAAAATTATGGGCATAAGGAAGTGTCCTTAGAATCCTAGTTCTGGGAGTCAAAGATGGATCTTTGAATGTAAAGTAGCCAAACAACCTAATCCGAGAATTCCAAACAACAAATGAAGGATCTAACTCAAAACAAATAAACAACAACAACAACAACAACAAAATGTTGTTTTGTTCTTTTGCTACCTGTAATGCTAAATGTGGGCCCCCAAGACCTGAGACAAGTGACCACATGGATACTTTGGGTCTGCCATGGCTTCCAGGTGAGAGCAGATGGCTGTATTGTTCTATAAAGAACAAAGGCCAGGAATTTCACAAGATGAGAACTAATGATCAGAGCAGAGACTRAAAGCTCAGCTCAAACACTGGAGGGGGGAAGGGACAAATTCCCCCTATTTCATAATTTTTTTAAAAAGAAATAGTGGATAAATATATCCATCTAAAGATGGTGGGCACTAATTAATAAGGGGTAAACAGAGACCTGAATCCTCTTAAATATTATATGATGTCTTTTGCAGAGGAGGGTAGTGAGTGTACTTATTATTTAAGAACCTCCCTTCAACATCAACCCCTATGCAATCAGGTATGTTTCCAGGGAACTCAGAGCCCGAACATCCCTTCCCTTGTGGTGCCTTGCCTCACACCTCAAACGGATGCCCATGTTTGCTTAATTTGCAAACACACATAGATCTGAGTTCTATGTGGCTCCCTTTCTGGAGATCCATTTGGTTCTCTAAATGCTTGTCAATATATGCTGGCTTAACTACACAGCAGCCCACCTTCGAGTCCAGGAAGCCATTAAGCTCTATCAGAGATATACCTGCTTGAAACACAAAAGAAAAGATTAAAAGGAAAAAAAAAAATGCTTGGGTTGTCTCTGGAAGGCCCAAGGTATTCAATTTGATTGCAAATTTGTGACTTAGGCACAAGGCCTGGCTTGCAAATTAACTATTAGAGAAAAGAAAASAAAACAAAACAAAACAAACAAACAAAAAAATGCTTAGACTMTCTCAGGGAGGCCCAAGGTATTCAATTGGATTGCAAATTCATGACTCAGGCCACAGGGCCCGGCTTGCAAATTAAATGCTAGAGAACAAAGGAGCCTATCTTTCCAAGTATGGGAGAAGAGGCTTTGAGAATACTTTTGAATTAGTTATATTTACCAGCTGTTTTAGAGTCTGTATTTACCTGTTGTACCTGTCTTTCTGGCAGCCATTGGGCTCCTTCTTCTTTTTGAAAGAAGATGCAAACATATGCTCTGCCCCAAATTAAAACAGGGTCTGGGCTGTTCCATGTATTAGTTAAAGGGACTAATCATTTAACCACGACATAAGAATTAGAAGTAACAGGATGCCAATGACTATCTGCTGCAGACTGACATTTAGCATCAGTTTGCAGGAAATTCAAAACGAATTAAAAAAAAAAAAGGCAAGGTGTGCTTTAGGTGATCTAGAAGGGTATAATTTCACCTTCTTTGTTTTAAAAAGCAAATTTTTAAGAGTTCGATGTGCACGCTCAACAATTCCTTGGGCCATTGGTTTATAAGGAATTCCAGTTTTATGTTTAATGCCAAATTCTTTACAAAACTAGATAAAGTTATTACCAGTGCAGGCTGGCCCATTGTTCATCTTAATGACTTTGGGTAATCCCATGGAATTAAAAGCTTGTAAACAATGATCGATTACATTTTTAGAGACTTCTCCCAATTTCAGAGAAGCAAAAAGGAATCCTGAACAAGTATCAATGCAAACATGTATACATTTTAATTTTCCAAATTCTGCATAGTAAGTTACATCCATTTGCCAAATATGATTAGGGGCAAGGCCCCATGGATTAACCCCTAAATGAGGAACTGGTAATACTGTAAGGCAGTTAGGGCATTGTTTCACAATAATTCTTGCTTGCTCCTTTGTGATCTTACAAAGGAGCCTTAATGTATGGCTAGAAAGGTGGAACTTATTAAGATCACATCTATCCAATTAACAGGTTCTAAAACTAAAGCCTCTCCTATTAGAGCTCTGTCAATACAATGATTGCCNGATGCCAAACTTTTGCTAGCAGTAAGAATAAATTCATTTGAATTTGTGTGGTTTCTCTTAATGGATGTAAACTCCACAATATCTTCTATGGATAGATCCATGATATAACAGCCTCCTGTGAAAAGTGGTTCATCATCAGTATTCCACATTAGGCTTCCTAATTGTTATTGTCAGATATCACTTGCATATTAATGAGAACAAGATATCATTTACTCTGACCAAAATATGCTTGACTACAGCTCAATGACCTATCAATATAGAAATGTTTATATGAACATTGATAGTCATTATGTGGACAAAAGTAAGTCATAACTCAAGACTTATTTCAAATAAGCTGATTCCATATGGATTGCATGTCAGAATAAAAAAGTGACAAATATCTTATGTAAAATGTTTACTTTCTCAGATGCTGTCCTTAGTTTTGGTATTGTTGGAAACTATTGGTGTAATATTCAAAAGGTTTTACCTAGTAATAGAAAAGCTGTTATGTCATACACAGAATAGCCACTGAATGCTAAAAGGACTAGAGAAAACCCAAGATTATTTGGCTCTGGATTTGTGATATTCCAACACTCCAAAATTATAAAGTTCTAACCAGCCAGTAAGTGTTATAAAGAATAGAGCCTCAGACCTAGCAGTGCTATATTCAGGGAAGAGTAACTCCTTTCTAGGGAAGAATTAAAATGACTTCCTCAGCAAAATGGAGACATTTTCGTATAATTATTATCTTGTTTTTCTGGTTTCATTCATCCCTTCTAAAATACAGTAATTTTATACATGACTCCACAGGTCTTAGTAGTCGGTTCTTTGCTGAGTTGTTCTTTCCCCAAGTTTATCTTAAAGTCCTGAGTGATAGATCTGATAGATAGATATGCTATATTATATGGTACAACCTTCCACCAAATCTACTGGTTTTCTTGGGCTCCAATAACATGCTGTCACTGTAATGTTCAATTGTGGGAAAAATATGAAATTGTCACTATCCTGACAAGAAGAATGCTATTTTAAAGAGGCAGCAGCAGTCATGGTTTTTCATATTCACAAAAAAACATTCATAATGGACACTGGAATGAATGAAAATAGTCAGTTTAGTTAGAACAAACAAAGAAGAATAACCACCCACGTAGACAGAGCGGCCTAAGCAGCTCAACAGCAGCCTCAACCRTGGCCTTCTGAGGGCTTACATTCTTTTCTCTAATACCTTATCCTTTTTAATTYCCACAAGGTGATATATCCAGAAAAGGGTCATGTTTTTGGAAGTCCATTTTATGTATAATTATTTATTTTATAGCCGGATGTGTAAGATGCATAAGGGTTAAGTGCATATATAGTCAAAATGTTTCATAGGGGAAAGAGTAGCAGAATTGTATACATACTACCCTAACCAGGACCCTAATATTGCCTTGAACAGACACAGAGCCAATTAGTATATCTGTCCCTGGCATCATATATTGTAGACTCATAGCACTTTGTGGTCTAACTGGTGTGACTGCCACCTATATATTTTTTCATCCAATTTTGTGAGCCTGCTCTTCACTTCCTTCAGAAGCTAAACTGTGTAAAACATTGAATAAATATATTGTTTGCATCTGCTCATTGTGACTTTGTATTTAGCCTAGCTTTATATCACTGCTTGAGCTGAGGCTTTATCCTTTATAACTGTAATAACAAAATTTGGCTTTGTTTCTTTTTCAATCTGCAATGTAGCCATTAGCAATGTCTTCCCTGTGTATCAGCACAATATACACACATTTCAGTTGCATCAYTGATTTCTGTTATTGGTTTCTTTGTAGCAGTATGGATCCCTCTAATCTTTTGATGCTCCCAGTAAGGTCTCTGGCCTAAAACTCATCTAACAACAAAAGAAGTACTTCTCTCCATGATTGATGACAGACCCAAATTCAATGTCTCATATAAAGCTTATAGAAGTTCCTAAGTCTCACTGTATCTGTGAGGACTCACTTTGTTATTACACCTTCGGACTTGTAATAATTCAGCAAGAATGTTATCATTTTCATGATCTTGATGACATCTAGAGATGCTGGTACAKGTTTGTTTTCTTCAGCAAATAAAAAATAAAATATGAGAAATAAATTTTACAGAAAATGTTTGGGGAATCCTAGAATAGCCATCAGATGATACCTTCAAATCAAGTGTCTCCTCTTGGGACCTTTAGTTTCTTTAACACAAGAATTTAGGAATGGACACAAATGGAAACTTGAGGACAAAAAATGAGCTCAAAGTAAAGCTAGATGACCACTTAGTAGAATTTAAAGGAAAACCTAGTCAGCATGCTGGAAACCTTGAAGTTGCCAGGAGGAGGAGAATGGAAAAAAAAAAAAAAAACATGGAAGGCAACATCAGACAGTGCCAATACAAGTAGGACAGTGTTAGAAGAAGAAAGAAACCTTAGAAGGTCAGTGTGTTAATTAGATTTGCTATGCAAGCAGAACTGATAAAATGAATTTATATGTGGGATTTACTAATTTGGTTTATAAGATGCAAAGTAGCTCATTCTTGAAAAGATAAAAAAAAACAACAACAACAACAAAATATCTAGTAGTTGCTTAGTCCATAAGGCTGATTGTCTCAGTTGTCATAGTCAGGCACAGGGATAGTGGCAAACTATCGACTTTGTCTATCACACAATCCCAAATAATCTTATTCTGATATCAGTGGAGGGTGCAGAGCAACAAAATAAATAAAGAGTAAGGCCAAGCAAGCAAATGTTTCCTTCTTACTTGTCCTTTTGTCTGAAATATCACCAGAAGGTATAGTCTAGATTTGGTGTATATCTTCATGCTTCAAATAATCTAATCAGAAAAAAAAATTCTTCACAGGTGTAGCCAGCAACTAGCTCATGTGATGGAGTAACATTGACAACCAAGATTAGCCATCACTGTTCCGTCAAATAATTTAAAACTATAGTTATGATATGGGTAGCATCTAAAAGGAAAAGAGAAGGTAAGTAATAGCTATATTGTGTTAGCTTTAATAAGAATGGCTCACATAGTCTCATGTACTTGAATGCTTAGAAAGTACCATTAGATGTCACCTTATTGCAGAAAGTGTGTCAGTGGAGATGGGCTTTGAGGTTTCAGAAGCTATGGCCAGGCCCAATGGCTCAGTTTTTCTTCCTGTTGTGTGATGATCAATGTAGAACTCTTGGCTCCTTCTGAAACAGCATGTCTGCTGGTGAGCTGCCATTCAAGTTACCATGCTGATGGTAATGGACTGAACCTTTGAACCTGTAAGCTAGCCTGAGTTAAATGTTTTCATTTATGGCAGTTGCCATTGCCATGGTGTCTCTTCACAGCAATTAAACCCTATAACATATGTCTTTCTAAATTAGTGTCCAGAAGGTAGGTAGATGCAGCTGAGCCTCACGGTGGATTGTCGTGACAGCAGCAGATGGTGGGAATTCTGGGAATTAAAACTTCATATTAAGGTGATCCTCCATGTTAGGGATGGCGCTGTAGCTAGGCTAGTGTTCTGTTCTCTATATTAACCATTAAGAAAGGAGGCAAGGTGATGTCAAAGCAGATTCTAGTCCTTAAAGTTGTTTGCATAAATTTATTTCAACTAACTTAATTGTCAAAACTTTGAAGTCTTCTCAATAGTGACAAGTCACAATTACACAGGACAGTAAATAATAAAATAATAAAAAAACATGATATCACATTTAATAAAACCTCACAGCCAAGAAAAGGGAAAAGAATGGCAGGCATAGCATGGAATACAGATTAGTATGTTCTGCAAGTTGCCTTTGTCCATGCATTTTCCATTACCAAGTCTYTAGGATTTAGATTCACCCCCATTTTCATGGACACTATTGGGGAGAAATTCTTACAAGTATCTGTAAATTTCATCTACAGAGAGGTGGTTGACTCTGCTTTTTGAATTGTAGTCATGTTAGTCTTCCCAAAAGAATCAGCTTAAAATACCCCTTATGCTACAAAGGCATATTATGGTCTCCTAGATTCAATTTAAATGTTGCATATCCTACCACTCCATAAGAGTTAGCTGAAAAATTATCTCTAGAAAGAGAGAAATTTAGAGTAATTGTGCACACATGTGAATGCATAGGATGAACAATAAAGGAGTTCATGAATTTGTCAAATATATGATGAACTTCTTGGCAACAACTGCAATAGGAAAGGATCATAGTAAAAATGAAAGGATAGATTTCAGATTATGTCATTGTTCTATTAAGTATATCCATTAAAAGTGGAAATTAGTATAGGCTGATATTCAAATTTGTCCAGATGGTTCATCAGTAAAGTTGTTTGCCATTATGCATGATGACCAGAGCTTGATACTCAGAAGCAACATACTGGAAGAATGGAACTAAATCCCCAAAATTATTCTCTAGTATCCATATAAGGGACACACACACACAAACACACAAATGCTCACACAATATACACACCCACATGATGATTAAAAAGATATATTTTCAAATAAATTTTTACATCCACTGAGCAGAAAGCCAGTGGTTTTAAAGAGGAAGGCACAGGAGCTTGGATGGTAAGGTTGTTGGAAGCAAATAAACAAAGCAAAACTATGTCAAAACAAATTAACAAACTGTTTACATTTAAGTCTTAAATTCAATTCAAATGATTTCTGGCATTCTTGAAAGTAGTTGACATTGTTTCTCTATTTTATTTGTTTGTTTTTCTTGCTGTTCCTGCTCTTTCAGATGGAGGAAGCACAACTATAAATACAAAAAAGTAAAAATGCCTTCTTGAACTATTAGAAAACAGAAAATAGAAACACAAGTATTGAAAATGTTTTGAAAAGTATGTTCCTAGTCAGTCCACAGATCTGACCAGTCCTCACAATCTGTACAAACAAAGAATGCCTTTGCAGGCATCTGGAGGTCCTGATTCACTGCTTGTTCAATCCTTTGAGTTTGGAAGCTATTTCCCACAATACACTTTTCCTTCATGCTAAGATTGTAGTAATTTCATGTCCTGTTGCTCTGACAAAATACCTGAAAATATTAATTAAAGGAAGGAAGGCCCACCTTAGATCACAAAACAAAGGTACGTCCTCAT
>BDUI01018873.1:0-10598 GCA_002335545.1 Apodemus speciosus
AAGTATTGGAAAAAATTAAAAATCTTGTGTTATTTGGAAAACTTGACCATATACATCGACCACACTACTTAAAAAATCTTTCATTTTCAAAAATTCGCATTATCTTTTTGTAATTGGCATTATTAAGGGTTTCACCACCCTCTTTTAAAAGCCTAGATACTGAAAAGAAATAAAACTCTGACCTTTGGCGTTTGCTGGTTCTCATGGTGTAAATTCCCCTGCTATCTCTGTTTTAAGCTACTGGCATAATACCTCTGCTGGAGGACCTGAGGAGAGGTGTGCAGTAACAGGTCATCATCTTCTGGCATCTCAGATAGGCACATTTGGTAGGCAGCTGGACCTCAGGACTTTAGCTGATTGTAAAATACACCCAAATAATTCAGCAGTAAGAACTTTGAGTTTATTATCTTTTATTCTGGATTAATTCATTTAGTTATAAGCTTACATAATTCAGTCTAGAACACATGTGTGTTTAACCTTGCCTGGTAGGATCCTGGAAACATTCATGTTCTGCTCTTTGTCCATTTGTTTGTGAAGTAGCCTGCTAAGGCTACTGTCTCAGAACTAGGCTAATTCTGTGACAATAAAGGAATTTGAACTTTCTAAAACCAAATTTTCAAGAGTACAAGGAGACCTGGAGTTTCCTTGGGCTGCACGTTCCTTACATCTTCTGTTCTGCTCTCCCGGGAGAAGGTCAACCAGCCCCAGTTTCTGGTCCTTTCCCCATGTCAGAGACTTCCATCCCTCTTTCTCATGGACACATTTTCTGAGATAAAGCAAGTGAAGTTTGAAAAGACAACTACACTCTCAAATAACAGTGAGGGTTAGTTCTTAGAGGGAGCCCATATACATTGCTGGTGGGAAGGTCAGCCAGTTATGGAGGTGTCTCAAAAGATGGAAGACAGAACTCTCCATGAYCTAGCTGTTCCATTCTGCAGTGTTTCCCCAAAGGAGTGGAAATCAACACATGGGAGTGAGGCTTGCACTGTGGTGCCAGGGAAATGCTAGTGTTCCCCCAAAACACAGACAGGAGCCGATCTGATGCAACTCACAGCAGGGTATTTATTCTATTCSAGCTAGCTCACCCCACCTGCCCCCATCATGCATGGACATCATGCAGGACAGTTTTGTTGGTGGGGGAGCCCCAAATAGCTATCRGGGTAAGACTTTATAGTAWGCAGCAAACAGGGAGTACGGAGCGCAAGCATCTAACTGGAAAGCTACTGTGGCCTTTAACATAATTGGCTGGTGCTGGGAATCATATCATAAACTTGATTTCTGTTCGCCTCTGCATGAGTGGTCGTTAGGCAGGGGCGTGGGTTTGTAACCTGGGGGTGCAGGTTTGTTGGGGGAATAACCTGGAGACACTGGTCTTGTTGATGTAACTTGTAGATGCTGGTCTTGTTGGGGATAAGTCTAGAGACTGGAGCTAGGTTTGGGTTTTGTTGTGGGGTAACTTGGAAACTAATGCTAGGTACCAGCCTGTTAGTTTACCTGAGTTCAAACTTAGTTCAGGTTCTCTAAAATGAAGCCTGAACTGAAAAGATTTGGCCTCTCAACACCTCAGTGTTACCTGTGGTTGACACCTAGGGAACAGACCTAAGGGTCCAGCAACAAAGGAGAAGATATGGAGAATGGGCTCCACATAAAAAAACAAACAACAGGGTTTTTCTTTGTTTGTTTGTTTTCATTCTAAATGATTTGAACATCATTTGTGGGAAATGGATCCAACTGGTTGGAAAATCCTGTTAAGTAAAGGAAACCAATTTTAGAAAGACAAATAGCATATTTTCTTTGCTTTGTTGCACCTAGATTTTTATAATAACAAAATGTGTATGTTTATGACATGAAAGTAAGGACCAAGGGGAACGCGTAGGAAGGGTTATCCTCAACTTCCAACATATACTTGTGTGGAATGTCCCYAMTGAGCACAGCTAACACAGTGAAACATTTAAAAGGGGGCAAGAGAAAGAAAAAGGAGTTCTTGGTCTGAGRGCTCTCCCAGGGAAGCAAGTCTTTCAGAGCCTCAMAGTCTTTGTTGAAGCTCAGTAGCCCAGGGATGTACTGTGAATTTTACCTTCTCAGGAAGGTATAACATGTCTCTGCTTCATGGGTTGTTTTTCTGGATATCCTGACATGCTAAGGCCAGAGCTGCCCACTCTGTGGGAAACCTGCCATTCTTTGAGGCTCTCCTCTTGCAAACACTTGGTTGCCTAGGCAGAAACTGCAGAGTTGGGCTATTCTCTTGAGGCACCATGTCAATATCTGGAGGAGCCATATCAGCATTTCTAAGAGGCAGACAGGGCCCGTCATCAAGGGCCCTGCTTCTTTTTGTCTCCCCACCGTGGGAATAGCTGGGTTTATTATTAATGTATAATCAATAGACATAAAACCCCAACTGCCCCTCCCCCCAACAAGGAAGTTGAAAAAAACATTAATGAAAAGAGCCTATATTCTGGAGTCAGAAATACTGTGACATGCTGTCTCTGCTTTGGTACCCAGAAGAGAGTGTGAGACTCTTCAAGGCTTCCAAAGCTTCGGGGAGTCCGGGGTCGTTTGGGGAGGACTCCTGGGGGTTCTGCTTAGCAGTCCCTGTGGAGGCGGAGTACCTTTCCCAATTCTTGTATCAGAGGTATATTAAGCTAACTCTTGGGTAAGACTTCAAGCCATAGCTCCCCACAAAGTATGACCCAAGAGTATGGTCCTTTGACTTATAGATAGACTTCAGCTCTGCTGTGTGGGCCTTGGCCATCTGCTTGAGCTTCTTCTCATTCCTTCAAGAAAAGGAGCAAATATTAATGTCTTCTTTTGTCACTATGAGCCATTTCCCCTTCCCCAATCAACCCTCCCCTACTTCCCTGTCCTGGTATTCCTCTACACTATGGCATCAAGTTTGCAAGTTCCACTTCACCAGCAAAATGCACCAGCGTGACAGGCAAAGGTTAGCAGAATATTGGGAAATATGAAACATAAGAAAGAGAATAAAGATGGGATTATGGGATGTTTGTTGACAAGGAGTGGAAAACAGAGCTGATCATTTTCCCTTTAAGCTTTGCTGAATCCATGGCAACTTGGCAAAGGTGTTGTGCTGTTTTGAAACATCAATGGTGAGAAAAGAGCCTGAAGAAGTCTCTTTGATCTTTTTGATCTGATAAAGAAATGTAATTCAGATACAAAACTAAAAAGAGCCAATTAAGAGTGCTCACAGACTGTTTTATCTGTTCGTTCAAGTGAAAGGTAAAATTTATGTCTTGTAAAACATTTTGATGTTTTCTTCCTTGCCTGCCTACTGTTGAGATGACCCTGTTGTCTTAGAACTTAACATCTTTTTATCTAAGGTCTTAGGGCTGGTTTCAGAGCCGTGGTCTCGGAGTTGAGAAGCAATGTCAACAAAAAGGAGACTRTTGCTTTTGTACAGACAGCTGTGCATTCAGAAAGGGTTAGGGCTGGAGGTGTATCTCAGGGGTAGAGCAGTTTGCTCACAATCACRAAGGTCCTGGGGCTGATTCTCAGAACTGCAATGGGACAAGCCAGCATCTAGACAAGGGTAATGTTGGCAAATGGTTTCTCCATGTAAAGAAATGCGGCCCACAGTCAGCCAGCCAGAGGCTTTCATAAGAAGCTCATCCTGTCTCGGATGTGCTTCTTACGGAAGCAGAATGTGCGTGTTTCTGTGCTGTGGATCCCAGGATGACTGTGGAGCCTGTGTTTCTCTCCAAGGGCGAACTTGACAAACAAACCCAGTTACAATTGAATCTTTTAGAAAGTGACGCAACAAGGTGGTGACATTTCCTAACCTGTGGCTGTCACTTAGGGAGTTTACGGGGTGTTTTGTGGAATCCCATAACTAAAGATCACATCTGGCTTTTCAGTCAATACATATGTCATTTTTTCTTCAGCACAAATCAGGGTAAACAGCACTGGGGACACGTGAGCTTGGCAGAGTCACTCACGCTTCTGTTTAGTTCACTTACTTCTTGGTGGAATACTATCTTCCCTGGTGAATACTGTACTTTTTAAATGATTGTTATCCTCATATCTGTTAAAGTGTATGCTGTCAACACAGAATCAAATCAATGAAGCTGAAACCGGCATAATTCTGAGTGTTCATCACAAGATGGTTTTTTGCCGTAATTAAGTCTTACATCTGATAGAAAAGCTTGTATAATACATCGATATGTTTTTAGTACCTTCCACAGAGAAAGGATGGTAATGTTCAAGAGGGCAGATTACACATGATTGTGTCATTGTTTGTGAAGGGACTGTATTAGTCAGTTTTTTTCTACTGTAATGAAGCACCTGAGGCAGGCTAACCTTATAAGAAAAGAAGTTCAAACACATCAATACAGGTGTGAGCAGTCCCTTCCTGTCTCTGCTCTGTCACAGTATCTCATGGAGGTGGGTAGGGGCTGAGTACAGTGGTTTAGGTAGAAAAGAAATAGGGTCAGTTGCAGAGATGGCTCAGCAGTTAAGAGCACGGACTGCTCTGCCAGAGGTCCTGAGTTCAAATCCCAGCACCCACATGGTGGCTCACAACCATCTGTAATGGAGTCCAATGCATTCTTCTGGTATGTGTCTGAAGACAGATACAGTGTACTCATATAAATAAAGTTAAAGAAATCTTTTAAAAAAGAAAAAAAAAGAAATAGGGTCAATGTGAAGCCAAAGACACTCGATGGGGCGGGGCCAGACTCGGGAATTTATATCAACTCTCTAAGGAGAACTAACTAGGACACATGAGCAGTGCTATAATAACTACTAGAGGGCACACTCCCCAGGCCTGAAGATCTCCACAGGACTGCCATCTTAAGGTCAGCATCATCCCCTAATGCCATTACTTTGAGAAGGGACACTGTAGAAATATCTAAGCCATAACAAAGGTTTATAACTAAAACTTATCTAAAAAAAGGTCTCAATCGATTTAGAATCAAACATTAAAAGTTATTTAAGAGTTCATTTCATTTCTGTAATGTGCAGGTAGCCCCTATATCTGTGCACATATAAGGCTTTAATACATGTGTGTATAGTTACAGGCATAAAATTACATGGTATATATTCTGTATGCTCTAAACTAAATATAGGTTGGTTATGATCTATCTGAAATGCGTGGGACAAGAAGTGGTTTAGATTTAGATTTTTGTTTTTGCAAGTTTCGGCACATTTTCTGATTTACCGTGAGATTTCCTGGCATCCTGGCCGAAGCCTAAACACATTCGTGTGTGTTTTGCATACACCAACACGGAGGTGATTTTCTGTATTCTTTAGGAGCCTGTGTTTTGGCTGTGGCCTCTTGCATAGGCTGGGTGCGCAGCTTTCCATTTGGATGTTAGTACTTACAAGTTTTCAGTTGGGAGCATTTCAGATTTGAATTTTTTTGTGGCAGAGATACTTAAACTATATGACACATGTTGGTTTAGCTTTTGGGAATAAAGTTTTGTTTTACAAATTCATTTAGTGAAATTGAGAGTCAAAAATATTCTTTACCTATCATGGTTATTATTGATAATATTAGTAGTACTTTTATGATACAATCAATATTATTGTAATAAGAAATAAGAACAAGTATGCACATAAAATAATTTATCATATGACTAGTAGCTTAAAATTGTCTTAAGAGAGTGTGGGAAGGCTTATTCTTTGGAAGAAATTCATATCAGAAATGTTACTGAATGTTATTCAGTGTTATTGACGCCGAATGCACACTTGACATAATTACCTTTTGCGGTGGTGGGAGCTGGACCCATGGCCTCCTGCGTTCCGGGCAGGCATTTCAATGCTGAGCTACAACCCAAGCCATGGTAGCACTGTAGAAGCGTCTGAGGACTCACCTCCATTATCTATGTCAGGAGAAAATACTAGTTCAAATCGCAAGCTTTGGGGACTGGAGAGGTAGCTCAGTTAGTAAAGGGCCTGCCTTGCAACTTTGGTCCCCGAAACCCACATTAAAAAATAAGCCAGGCACTGTGGCATGCTTGTAACCCCAGTTGCCGTGGCCRTGGGGACAGGTCRGTCCTGGGRCTAGATGGTCAACCAGCCTCATCAAGTTGGCAAGTTTCAGGCTAGGTAGAGAGCTTGTCTCAAAACACAAGGTAGAGCAAGACTGAGGAGGGACCCCTTGGGTTGCCCTCTGGCCTCCGCATGCACATGAACCTGCATAAACACGCACACAGGACCACACATATGCAGGCAGTGCAGGCATTTTGTAAGTGTAGACTCCCAGAACATTGTCACACACAGCGTGACATTTGACATTTTGTAACTTGCTAACAGTACAGAGGACATTAAACGTGTTTTCCCTTAATGATTTTCTCTTTCCCTGAACAACAAAAACAAAACAAAACAAAACAGAACAAAACAAAACAAAACAAAAAACCACTTGGAAATCCACTGTTTTTATAGGAATCCCTGAGCAGGAAGCATCAAAGAAGTAAAATATGCAGGCTTGAACATGGCGAGAGCCTCTCTGTTAGTCACCAAGATTCTGCACAGAATGGATGGAAAGTCAGGTTTTCATCAAGTTGAAAAATAGTACGCTGTTGGTGGTAATTGTTTTAAATGAACACGTAATACATTTTAAAGCCAATTACCTGGTAAGGGCAACTACCCAGGAAGGAGAGTTTGGCTTGAACTGTGTAGTTTCTCTTTGCTCATGAGCTTCAGCCTCTGGTTTCTTAAACTGTGGGTCATGACCCTGTTCTAGTTGTCTTTCTGTTGCTATAATAATACACTGACCAAAAGCAACTTAGGGAGGAGAGGCTAGTCTGTCATCGAGGGAAACTGAGGCAGGGGCCTGGAGGCAGAAACAAAAGCAGAATGCTACCTACTGTCTTGCTTCCTCCAGCTTGCTTAGTTTTCTTGTACAGCCCTGGCCTGTCTAACTAGGGGTGGCACCGACTGCAGAGAGCCCGGCCTTTCTATATCAAATAGCAGCAATCAAGAAAATGCTCCCAGAACATGTCCAGGATCAATCTGATAGAGGCCATTTCTCAGTTGAGGCTTCCCCCTCCCAGGTTTGTCAGGTTGACAATGAAGATTAGCTATCCAAGACCTCGTGTGGGGTCACTTAATTACCTATGGGAACACAAAATAATTGGCAACAAGAAGTAGATCCTGAATGTGGAACAAGCAAAAGTTCATTTGAACRCAGCAGGCCAGTATGTGGTTGTGCATACCTTTAATCCCAGCACTTGGCAGGCAGAGCCAGGTGGATTTCTGGGTTAGAAACTAGCCTGGTCTACAGAGTGAGTACCCGGACACAGAGAAACTCTGTGTGGAAAAACCAACCAACCAACCAACCATCCAKCCAGCCAGCCAGCCAGCCAACCAACCACCCACCACCACCCACCCACAATCAAGCAGGTCTTGAGTTGGAGGTATCTCTGGTAATACTGTCTGTGCTACACCTGGACTTCAYAGCAACCTCTCTCTGTATACATAACACATGCACTTTGCAGCATGTGGGGCATCCTGCCAGGTGGTGCCAGGGAGCACCACCTGAACCCACCTGGCTCAGCACCAAGACTGTTGTCTGTTATGAATTGCTGCGCTTTTACTGTATGTGCAAAGTTTTCCACTCCTACAAAAACATAATGGTTTAATTACGGCAAACACAGGCTTTTGATATATTCCTGTTGTCATTCCGCAGCATGTAAGCATTAAATTAGTATATCTTTGGATTGTACTGTGTTGGAATGCTTGATTTTAGAATTGCCGCTTGAGTTGTTAATTCAAGTTTTATATAGAAGAAATCGCTGGATGAAGTTTGGCTTGGGAAGAGAACAGAGCATCCAACAGTTTCTGAAATGACCCTGAATATCTTCCAGCCATTATGTATTGGGTACTTATGCAAAGTGGCATTTCRCAATAGACAATTATAAAATTAAAATCAGTCAACTTTGAAAAATGTTGAGGCTGCTTTATGTCCTGTGGCAACAAATATTCAGCCCAAATTTAATTCTTTATGAAAAATAAGTAACTATATTAATTTCTTTAGGAATGCTTCTATCTTTAATAAGCAGCAGAATTATATGTACATCAAAATTATTTTAAGATAAATTTGTATATATGTTTGTATTATCAGTAAAGGTGCATTTTTATAATCCTGAAAAATCTAAGGTTCTTTAAAAATTTCTTGAGTGAAAGGGGCTATAGGGGAAAAAAGTTTAAGAACTTTCTACTCTTGTCATGTGGGATTTGGGGATTCAGAAATTCTAGAAATTTCTAGAATGACCAGGCACTTCCCTTTCTGGTCCTTCCTGCTGTTAAACAAATTGGAGAATTATTTCCTTTAAATCTGATACAATGGAAAACCCCAGGTTGAAGTTTCAGTCACTGTCTAATGTGGGTGTGGTTTTTGCTTCCAGCTTTTGAAGCAGGGGAATTGCTAAGCCCAGATGCTCTTGAGTCACATGACTATTCTCAACTGTGGTGGAGGATGCTATGTCATACATGGTATATTTCCCTAGGAATCCCCGTTAATCTCCCAGTGCTATTTAATGGGGAAAGCAAAAGAAGAAGGAATTCTCCAAATCTGCTTTGATCAGAGCAGCAAAACCACAACTAGGGTAGGTACTACAGTGATTAGACAACCTTACTCAACTAGAGGCCTGCTAAGCGGTTCTGTGGACGCTGGACCGGGAGAGCCGCTGTGGCTTCTGAAGTCGTGGTTGGTCTGCCAGGCTAGCTGTCAGGAAGGAAAGCCAATTACAGGGTGAGAAAGGACAAAAGCAACTGGGACCCATGTGGTTAAACTGGATCCCTGAAGGACAGACCACCGGTCACTTAGGGAGCCGGAGGAATCTCTGCTGAGAACTGGACCTGTGCTGGATGGAGAGTCCCACACCCGTCGCAGAGCCAGCGGAACAGTGACAGCATACCTGTGAAGTGTCACCCTGCCTTACACCTTTGAACGACCTTCAGAGTGTTTGTTACTTTCTAGTCCTGGCTTTCCAGAAGTTAGGACAGTGTCTCACAATACTCGTCCCTTGTCTGGCACCATACACCGCAGGAAACTCTAACATGTCCATTTTACATAAAGCCGCACACTGTAAGGCTCCCTGGGACATCTTCTTGGGACCTGCTTGTACCTATATTTATATCGGAGACTTGGAGATGGCTGCGCTCACATTTCCCACAGAGTTCCTCACTGCTGAGTGGAAGAGATTTTTTTGATCCCGCTCAGGGCCTCTTTTCACCTCTGTTCCTCCCTCCAGCCCAGCTTTGAGAGCTTAGCCATGACGTCATCACATTCTGACGTCACATACACTTCATAGATGAAGGGCACTGCGTTATGTATTCACGAGGGACAATGAATGACCACCAGGCRACCACCTTTGTCTGCCAGGTCAGTGGCGGCGAGCACGTTGACAGTCATAAGGGAAGGCAGAGGGCAGGCAGGTACTGAGGTTGGACACTGGCGGGAACTGTCCCTTCCCAGATGGCAAGTGTTTGGCTGAACATACATGCCAACGGCCACCAGCTCTGTGATATTTCCCAGCCTGCCCGAGAGCCCAGAACACTTTCCGGGTCATTGTGGACTTTGGTTTGGCCTCATTTTGCTGTCAAGTTCATCTGAGAAATCAAAATTTCATTCTGGCAGCCTTGGCGTACCCTTTTGCTATTTTTTTTTCTCTCTCTCTTTTTTAAAAACCACATCAAGARCATTCCCGGCAGCTGAAAAACACGAGGCTCTACCCATTTCAATCACGACTTGAAACAAAAATGTTGACACTCTCCGATGCGTTTGTAACATCTTCACCTCCTGGAATCTCTCTCGGCCGGCTTATGAGAAACACGTGAGTCTGAAAGCGCCCGTTGGCAGATGGTGTTCTGGCAGCCAAAAAAGCACGCTCGCCTGTTGGGTACTCTGGACTCAGTTTCACAAAGTAGCCAGACTTTTCACTCGGGGATATTTATCATTTGAAATACTACACTGGTCCTGATGTAGTTTGAAAGCTTATCCATAGGCAAAAGGGCTTGGGGAGGGAAAGGGAACAATGGGATGGTTTCGGTTCTTCCAAATCAATCTACCAATACAAAAGTGATGCTTGAGGGTGATTTATCCAACAACTCTCCAGAATCCTTGGACTATGTATCTATCGAATTTCTCTAGTTCCCTTTCGGATCAGTATTCATACGGCTGGGTACCACCATCACCTTCTTATATAAAACTTGGGTAAGTTACTGTCTCTGTTTCAATTTTTTTTTTTTTAAGAGTTAAAGACAGATCTTTATTTCAAACTCTGATCTACCAACAGCGTTTCCCACCAACTCTGGAAGCAGAGACCTTCGCAGGCTTCGCGGTCTTTTGTTTAGGCGCTGCCTTTGTGGGGGCCTCAGCAGCAGCCATTGCTGTCTTCTTTGATGCCTGCTCAGCCCTTTTGGTTTCCTTGGCAGCCCTTATCGCCTGCTCTTGCTGAGCTTTCCTAACTTCTGCTTTTGATTCTTCTTGGCCATTATATCAGCAGGAGACGCACCAGTGATGGCTCGCTGGAATTTGACTGCACGGCAGGTTCTTTCTTTCTGAATTTCGTCCAACTGTCCTTTCTTGTGTTTTCTTCTGTAGAGGACACTCCAGTTTATCTGCCGAGGATTCCTTT
>BDUI01018876.1:27724-39999 GCA_002335545.1 Apodemus speciosus
CCCACTTGTCTATAGGCCAATCTGATGGAGGCATCGAATCGGTGTTTGCACTAAGCTGATCACATTGGAGTCTGTTGTCTTGTAATTCGGAGCCCTGAGAGACACCTCTGACCTGATCAAACCCTGGAGTCAGGACATCTGGTTCCCACTGTACCTGGTCTTCCTGCATGGAGCCGCCTTGGAAAGCTGAGTCACTGCTCTTGAGAACTTCACCCTAGTCCACTCCGAGGGTTTTGATTGTTTTTCCGCAGGTTTCAAGGCAGTGCAGGATGGGGTTCTGAGCCGTCACAGCTGTCTTCTAAAATATCTTCCACAGTTGCCCTGGAGTTTTAACCCTTGTTAGAGCTGTTACGGCTCTCCCTGGCTTCYGGTGGCTACTGAGAGTTCATGGCAAATTGTTTAAAGTTGACAACCCCAAGCTGACAATAAAGGATCTTCTTTGTGTGCTCCTCAGAGTCTGACCACGGCCGGTCTTGGAGGGAGGGTGGGCCAAGAAGCCAGTTGGAGATAGACATCTCCACTCTCTGCTTCACAATGACTGCCCTGGTTTTAAAACAAATCCTAAAGTTAATGCTGATTCACTGAACATCTCTGAATTAAGAGCAAGAGGTCTGGCCAAGAGGAGGACAGATTACGACTCTCACCTGTCTCACATTGTCCTTGGGGTGACAGTTGCAGAAGAGGTAGGAAAGCAATAAAAACAATACCTCGAGAATGATTAATGCAATTTTGAGATGAAAGCGGGCTATGGTGATGGGGGTGGAGCACTTGCTGTATCCCTGACAAAATGGTGATGCCTCCTGCAGAGGCAGGAGGGGGAGGGGCACGGTTAGGAAACACAGGGTTAGCCACCTTACTCCTGAAATGGCAATTACTTAATGGCACATGTAGTTAGTTTGCTCTTCTAGGGAAGGTYGAGACTGGAGATGTGAACTCATGAGTCCTTGGACTGTGAGTCAAACTGAAAACTAAGTCAAGACACAGAACACCAGACAACAAGGTAGAAGAAGCAACCAGAAGGACGCGGCTGGCAAGGAGGCTAAGAACAAGGAACCCGAGAGACAGTCAAGTAGCTGTGGCAGCATGGAGAGCTGTGGGGAGGGGCAAGGGGACCCTGTGACAGGAGGAAAATGTGTTAGTGCTTTAAGAGGCAGAGAAATGGGACAAGAGCTGGGAGGCGTGTCATGACTCCATCACAGATACTGTGCCAGGCTTTTTATGTAAACACAGGGATTGATTTTCACACCTTCCCTTGTTGGAGAAAGTTCTGTAGCTTTTCTTCCTTAAGGAGGGAGAGAGATTCACAAAGGCCAGGAAACTAAAGAGACTCACTAGACTCAGGAAGCTCAGAAAGGTACCAGCGTTAAGAGGCCCTTCTCCAAGACAGTGTTAGCAGTAAGCAGCGGCTGGGAGAGGAGGCTGTCTTTCCTGGAATTGTCTAGGGACTCGGTAGTAAGCCCCAGAGATGCAACTCCTCTGAGTGGACATCTATACTTGGCAGAGCTTACCAGTGATCCAGCCGCCTTAAGTAAGTACTCTTCCATGTCCCTGGGAGCCTGTAGTGACTCTTCCTGGTTGTCAACCTGACTATATCTGGAATGAACTACAATCCAGAATGGAAAGGCTCACCTGTGATCCTAATCTGGAGGCTGAGAGATACAAGTTTCTGACCTGGATCTTGGCATGGAGATCTTGAAGCACAGTGGCTATGAATTCCAGTAGATTAAGACAGGGAGATCACTAGGTTCAAGGTCATCTGGGATTAAAGGCGTGGTAGCACACGCCTTTAATCTGGGCCACACCTTCTGCTGGAGACCTACTGGGGCACCTACTGAATACCAGGACACTGGAAGAAGGAAGACTCACTCTTCTTTGCCTGCTTGCCTCATTCTGCTCAGTTGCCTGAGCAACTGCTAGATCCTTGGACTTCCACTCACAGCTGCTGCTGATCATTGTTAGGGAGTTGGACTACAAACTGTAAGTCATTGACAATTCCCTAACTATATAGAGACTACCCTTACGTTCTGTAACTCTAGAGAACCCTGACTAATACATAGCCCCAATATTCTCATTGCTTTATCAAGCTAGACTTGGGTGTGATCCTTTCTTTGGTATTCAGTAGGTGTCCCATTTAGAATGAATAGATGCTTGTCCATATCTCCCCAGAGAGAAACCAGAAACTACAGATGGAAAATAATATGCCAAGATTATAACAAATGGCCCGATGTCTAATGTAGGTGGCGGCAGATTTGTGACTTGAACACAGTCTTGGTGCGATCCTAATGTCATTAAACTACGGTCAAACTGTCGTTCCTTCCTAAATAGTTAACGTAGTCAGACTATCTGTAAATACAACATGTGGGCTGAAAGTGTAGCTGTGTGGCGTTAGGCACTGAAAAACAAGCACACAAACAAACAAACAAACACAAACCACCTTGTATTCGTAACAGGAATATTTATTGGGGGTTATATGGCAGAATTCTAAAACGGGCATAAACTTGGAAGAAACTTAGGACTAGCCAGTAAGACTTGCTTCTTGCCAGCTCCGAGGAGAACTAATTATACAGTTTCATTTCAATTAAAATGTAACTCCTGAAAGAATGAGTGTAGAAAGAAGGAGGTCAGAGCTTCAGACATTGTGTTGAGAAACAAGGGACCTTCCCACATGATGGCTGATCCAGTCAAAATAGTTGGCCACTCTGGTGTAAACACCTGGGAACTCTGGCCTCCCACAATTCTCTCCCCAGCTCACAATGCCCCAAATGTAAGTGACGTTGTTGACATCCTTGCAGACCAAGGGGCCTCCAGAGTCTCCTTTGCAGGCATCAATGGACCCATCACTGGTACCTGAGAGAGAAAAACACATTTCCTTCCATCTGTCAGGACCCTTGCACCTCTTTCCTGCCTCCCACACCGATGCACAGAAAGGCTTGCACTTTTTAAAACCTTTCCTGGCAGGGCTGTCACGGGTCCCTTCTTGGGATTGCAGATTGAGGTGCAGTATAGGAAATAATTTATAAGCCTTCCATTTCCCTAAGTTAACATACTTTTCCTGCTTGAGATTTGTGCTTTACACCACTGTGTAAGGAGATTCAGATATAATCTGGAAGAATCAAAGCAGACTAATAGAATGGGTACCCCAGGCTACCCCCTGGGCACTTACCTGCACACTGCATCTCTTTCTCATAGTAGCGATCTGGGTAAAACTGAGAGCAGTTGCCTATTAGGTTAACTTCGCCCCACCTAAGTGAGTAGACTCTTTGGTTATCTATACAAAGTGAGAAAAGAGACATTTAGAAGCCACCTAGGAGAAATCTAAACAAAGATTGTCTTAGCTTAGTAAACCATTAAGAAGATAAATGAATGTACTTTTTTAATTATTACATATGTTAATTATTGAGGACACTTCTTTGGCACACTTAAATCATAGTTTCTTCATATTCCTAGTTTCTAGAATTATCTTTCTAAATTTAAATGAACAGCAAAGGAAGGCTACTGAATGTGAGGAGTGAAGTCACAGTCATTTAATAAAGAGCTGACCCTTGCGGTGACTGAGGTGTAACCCTCTCCTACTGTCGATGAATTCCATAGGGGAATGGCCTAGGAGACAGTGATGGAGCCATCTCACGTGCATCTTTGATATCTTTTCCTACAACCACGAAATTTCCTTGAAATTACCATCAGAATACAGCCTTGAAGAAGTTAAACATATGATGTCAGCATGTACACGTTTTTGCACTTGAGGAAGTGCCTCTTTAAGTGACCTGAAGTGATGGATGAGGAGACGGAACTTCCTTCACATTTAAGTCAAGGGGACTTGAACACCTTTGGTCTGTAGAAAGAGAAGGGCCGGGTGCTACTGACCGACAGCCCAAGGTAATGAAGGAAGCATAAGCACCCGGAGGCAGGTGGATGGACTGAGGAGCAAGACTTTGTCCCAGGTCCCCTCTTCTGTTCCCCAGCTCACAGCAATTTGATGCAAATGATGCAGTTTTCCATTCGCTCTGTCTGCAACCTCACTATGCAAAGTGCCTGTGTCTCAGCCCTGTGCTGAGCAACACAGGATATGCAACTGTGATCCCCTTTCTACACGGTCTCTCTCRGGGGGGGGGGGGGGTCCATTTGAAATAAAATGGTTTAATTAGCACTTCTCTAGGTCAAAAAATGAAGCAAATCTTATTGGCTTTAAGGATGGTCTCCAACAGCCAATCCTTCCATTTTGGGGATTATAGGTGTGCACCATCATGAGAACACATTTGGTTTCTTGTTTTTGGCCCTGGGGATCAAACCCAGGAACTTGAACATGCTAGACAAGCATCCAGGGATTAAGCTGCATCTCCAGTTTCATGAGGTCCTTCTGATAATGGGGTTCTGAGCAGCAGCTCAGGTCAGGCAGCCTGCCCTCACTGGATGGGCACGTTCACTTTTCTGTCCACGATATTTCTGTGAGCACTAGACGGATTCCCATGCATTTCTAAACCAGTTTCGAACCCTGGAGGTAAAGCATATACCTTTTTCTCGACCCCATCCAGAGATGATGCATCTGTCATTCGGCTGAAATAGATACGGAGACCACGGGACACAGGCAGGGACTGAATTGGAGAGCTCACATTCTTTCTTACCCCGCTGCTTTTTCATTTCAATCAAAGCTATATCATTTTGGTAGGTGGCTCCATTATAGTTTTCATGAACAATAACTCTGATCACTCCTTGAACTTCCAACTCAGAGTTAGGTTTTAGCCAGTCTAATAAAGCCGTCCATACTTGGTAATTGCGAAATCTGCTGGGTCTGTAAGAGAAATGAACCATATCAAGAAAAAGATACAGATCTTGATACTTAATCTTTGTACTCTTTCCTTTAAAGGATAAATCTCATTTTTTTTCATCCTTAATGATATTGTGATGAATATATGCTCACCCCAGGGAGTGGCACTATTAAAAAGCCCTGTTGGAGTAGGTGTGGCTTTGTTGGAGTAGGCGTGTCACTGTGGGTGTGGCTTTAAAACCCTCATCCTAGCTGCCTTGAAGCCAGTCTTCTGCTAGCAGCCTTTAGATGAAGATGTAGAACTCTCAGCTCCTCCTGCACCAGGCCTGCCTGGATGCCACCATGCCCCACCTTGATGATAATGGACTGAACCTCTGAATCTGTAAGCCAGCCCCAATTAAATGTTGTCCCCATAAGAGTTGCTTTGGTCATGGTGTCTGTTCACAGCAGTAAAACCATAACTAGATAGGAAGACAGATATGAAACTGGAGAATTACATTTATACAGACTAGGGTGATGTGTGGTCAATGGAGAGAGCACGGAGTCCCCAGCTCTTCCTGTGATCTCATCATCTAACCTTTCCAAATATTGAAGTATGTCACAGAAGGGACTGTCCATGAGCAAAAACTTGAACATTTAAAATATCTTCTTAAATTATGTCTTCTATATATTATTAAAAGTCATCTATCAAATAGCATACACTGAATAGAATTTATCTTTCTTTCATAATGGCTCAGACAGTCACAGTGTGTTCAACGGCAATGTCCTAGGAGATAACACAGTGTTTGGATGCTTTTACTTATACCTAAGTGTTCCAAGAATGCTGCCATCCATGCTGACTTGAGTTGTATTATAGGTTCAGGAATCATAACTATTCCTTGAAGAATAATAAGAAGCTCTGCTTATATGACTTACTGGGCACAGATACAGTRTGGGCCAACGACACAGACAGGTAATAGCACAAGTTAGCAAAAGTAGAAAGTGTTTTTTAGAAAGCACACGTCACTGAATGGGTGAAGAGAGATATCCTGTGAGGAGTGAGAAGAGTGAGACAGGAGAAAGRCTCTTAAGGACTTATCAGGAGGGCTTTGATTAGAAGCATTCGGRGATTTTAATGCCTAGAATGCACATTAAATGGAAAGACTGTCGGAAATGTCAGGTTAGGATTACGTCTTCATCAAYGCTCAGTCATAAACTCATCCAGACAGATTCGTCCTGGCACAATGCAAATGARCCAAATAAAATCATACAGAAGTTAAACTGCCCTCACCAGAGTTTAGCAAACCAGGTCTGACTATGGAGAACACAGTGGGTTCTGAGGGACCTGGACYGGGTCAYGAATACCAGAAGCTAWTTAACAGATAACAGCATAGAACTCAGTTTCTCATACAAGCTTTTATTTACCACCATCTCTATTATTTATTTCTCGTGTTTCAAGAAATGTAAACCAYACTGAAGAAATTCTCACCTGACACAATGTGCAGCTGTCAGAACCCAGCAGCCGCCGATGTAAACGCCCCCACAGGTGATTTTGTCGCCATCTTTGATTGCCACCTGCCATGGATAGTCTCCCTGTGAGAGACATCAAGTGGTCACTGCTCTACTCCTGGATGGTGTCACCCTAGGACATTTCCACAGAAAGCTACGGTCTCCTGAGCGCACACATCCCCTCGCTGTTCTCTGACGCAGGCTGGCCCTGGGAGGTCATGTGACTTTCATGCAGTCTTACCACCTCCGCTGGCTTCCCTCCGATCACTCTTTTCCTACGAGTGTGAGTGTTTCTTTTGACTCCACAGGATAGTTTAGGTAATAAGGACTTTATCCGTTTTCTTTCTTCAAGAAAGGAAGAGATTGTATTATTATTTTCTTAAAACCATTAACTTGYGGATAGACATTTCTTGGTTCTGTCTATAATATATCCATCTGTCTGTCTGTCCATCTGTCTGTCTATCTATCTATCTTGACGTATGCCTGTGTGTGGGTGTGTGCATGTGTATGTGTGTGATATATTTATACAGGTGTATACATACATGTCTRTTTGAGGCCAAAGGTCAACCATCAGCTGCCTTCCTCAATCCCTTTCCACCTCAATTTTTGAGATATTCTCTCACTAAACATGGGACTCACTAACTGGCTAGGTTGTCTGGTCATGTGGTCATGAGCTCCAGTGACGTGTTCCCCGCCCCCTTTACCCCAGCAACAGCATTATAGACTTTCACCACCACCAGGCTTTTTACATGGGTGTCGGGACCTGAACTCAGGTCCTCCTACTTGTGAATAGATTATACATGTAATACGTGCATACATATTATATAGCATGTGTCAAAGCATGCCACATTCATTGGCAAGTAGTTTTGGAGATTAAACAATACTGTTTACTTATTGGGAAATTCTGGCTTGGTATTAAAATTGACTTGATTTTCTAAAGTTCTGACTAAACCTGGACTTGGGTAGAAAGCTGGCTGAAAGGTTAAACATTTACCAGCCTCTAAGATACCACATGTCCAGGCATTACTACAATGAGAACTCAGGCTGGGGTATATCTCACATTTTAAACTCCAGAATAATTATTGGGAAAATTAATAATGAATCCTGAGAGGTCATGTGCCAGGGACCCAGGATGATTGGATCAGCAGGCCTCTAGGTGAGCGTGAATGTGTGTGTGTGTGTGTGTGTGTGTGTGTGTGTGTGTGTGTGTTTGTGTTGTATCTGTCTCTAAAACACCAACCACAGCAGAGCAGGGCTCAAAGCATGGAGTTGCAAGGGAATGCACAAGAGAGGAACAGGACGGGATGTAGGACGTGTTCTTTATGCTCTCTCAGCATTTGCCTTGTAAGGAAAAGGTCAAGAAATTCATTTGTTTGAATGAGAAAGGACGCTTCCTATTATTGATTTGTGCTTATCAACAGAAGGTCAGGGCCCAAGGCAAAGAAGCTGTGAGTGGAGGTGGAGAGATTGACTTTGGTCTCCCCTCCCCTACAAACTGTGTTGAGGGACAAGTGTGATAATCTTATGTTTGGTTTAGATTCTTGCAATAAGAGAGCCAGCAATATTCACCAAATCCTGTGAAACCAGGACAGAAGGAATGTGAAAACAAATGCTATCTTCAGTAGACAAAATGGTGTGNACTGAAGAAATTCTCACCTGACACAATGTGCAGCTGTCAGAACCCAGCAGCCGCCGATGTAAACGCCCCCACAGGTGATTTTGTCGCCATCTTTGATTGCCACCTGCCATGGATAGTCTCCCTGTGAGAGACATCAAGTGGTCACTGCTCTACTCCTGGATGGTGTCACCCTAGGACATTTCCACAGAAAGCTACGGTCTCCTGAGCGCACACATCCCCTCGCTGTTCTCTGACGCAGGCTGGCCCTGGGAGGTCATGTGACTTTCATGCAGTCTTACCACCTCCGCTGGCTTCCCTCCGATCACTCTTTTCCTACGAGTGTGAGTGTTTCTTTTGACTCCACAGGATAGTTTAGGTAATAAGGACTTTATCCGTTTTCTTTCTTCAAGAAAGGAAGAGATTGTATTATTATTTTCTTAAAACCATTAACTTGYGGATAGACATTTCTTGGTTCTGTCTATAATATATCCATCTGTCTGTCTGTCCATCTGTCTGTCTATCTATCTATCTTGACGTATGCCTGTGTGTGGGTGTGTGCATGTGTATGTGTGTGATATATTTATACAGGTGTATACATACATGTCTRTTTGAGGCCAAAGGTCAACCATCAGCTGCCTTCCTCAATCCCTTTCCACCTCAATTTTTGAGATATTCTCTCACTAAACATGGGACTCACTAACTGGCTAGGTTGTCTGGTCATGTGGTCATGAGCTCCAGTGACGTGTTCCCCGCCCCCTTTACCCCAGCAACAGCATTATAGACTTTCACCACCACCAGGCTTTTTACATGGGTGTCGGGACCTGAACTCAGGTCCTCCTACTTGTGAATAGATTATACATGTAATACGTGCATACATATTATATAGCATGTGTCAAAGCATGCCACATTCATTGGCAAGTAGTTTTGGAGATTAAACAATACTGTTTACTTATTGGGAAATTCTGGCTTGGTATTAAAATTGACTTGATTTTCTAAAGTTCTGACTAAACCTGGACTTGGGTAGAAAGCTGGCTGAAAGGTTAAACATTTACCAGCCTCTAAGATACCACATGTCCAGGCATTACTACAATGAGAACTCAGGCTGGGGTATATCTCACATTTTAAACTCCAGAATAATTATTGGGAAAATTAATAATGAATCCTGAGAGGTCATGTGCCAGGGACCCAGGATGATTGGATCAGCAGGCCTCTAGGTGAGCGTGAATGTGTGTGTGTGTGTGTGTGTGTGTGTGTGTGTGTGTGTGTGTTTGTGTTGTATCTGTCTCTAAAACACCAACCACAGCAGAGCAGGGCTCAAAGCATGGAGTTGCAAGGGAATGCACAAGAGAGGAACAGGACGGGATGTAGGACGTGTTCTTTATGCTCTCTCAGCATTTGCCTTGTAAGGAAAAGGTCAAGAAATTCATTTGTTTGAATGAGAAAGGACGCTTCCTATTATTGATTTGTGCTTATCAACAGAAGGTCAGGGCCCAAGGCAAAGAAGCTGTGAGTGGAGGTGGAGAGATTGACTTTGGTCTCCCCTCCCCTACAAACTGTGTTGAGGGACAAGTGTGATAATCTTATGTTTGGTTTAGATTCTTGCAATAAGAGAGCCAGCAATATTCACCAAATCCTGTGAAACCAGGACAGAAGGAATGTGAAAACAAATGCTATCTTCAGTAGACAAAATGGTGTGCGCGCGAGTGCGTGCGTGCGTGCGTGCGTGCGTGCGTGCGTGTGTGTGTGTGTGTGTGAAAATCCCTCTCAGCTGGCTTCTGTAGACCGGAGATACAAATCTTGTACTCAGTGATTTATTTAGAAAATTGTTTACTAATTTGAGGCTATAGAAATTAGAAGTTAGTATCATGTGAATTTCATTTAAAAAAAAAAAAACAACCAAAATCAACTGTTTTATTATCAAAGGAGATAAACTTAATGTGATGGTTCGTATATGATTGGCCCAGGGAGTGACCTTATTAGGAGGTGTGGCCTTATTGGAGTAGGTGTGTCACTGTGGGTGTGGGCTTAAGACCCTCACCCTAGTTGCCTGGAAGTCAGTCTACTACTAGCAGCCTTCAGATGAAGATGTAGAAYTCTCAGCTCCCCCTGTACCATGCCTGCCTGGATGCTGCCATGTTTCTGCCGTGATGACAATGGACTGAACCTCTGAGCCTGTAAACCAGCCCCAATTAAATGTTGTCTTTTATAAAACTTGCATTGGTCATGGTGTCTGTTCACAGCAGTGAAACCCTAACTAAGACACTTAAATAGTCAATAAAATCCATGTAGTCACAATCAAAAGCCAGCCTTGCTACCTGTACTAGATCACTACCTTCTCATGTACTCGCATCTAACTCAGTTTCRCTCTTGGTGTACAACTGCCCAGGATACAGAGCTTTGGGGCCCCTTGTTACCGTGATTCATGACTGATAAAGGACAGGGCCACTCGACTAATGTATATTACTTTCCATTTCAGAAGATGTTTGAAATCTAGTTGTTGTTCACAAAACTAAACTGACTACGCTCTTATCTGTTAGGAAAAACTTTATGTGGAACTATGGAAAATTGTCACTTCAGAATCAGTCATTTTTAACTAACCTGGCTTTAAAAGCCACTCTCAAGAATAACATGAGCTTGCTTTTCTTAAAAGCAATGGGGAAGGAGAAAGAAACTGTTACGATTTTTAACTTAAACCTTTGTCAAAGTTAATTTTTGCTTGAATTACATATATATATATATACATATATAACTATCTTACATAGTATTTGTGTATATTATACACACGATGTACACATACTTGGTATTAAAATGCTGGTTGAAACCAGTGAACTACCAGTAAAAAAAAATAGTTAACTCACCTGTGTCCATATCAGGAGTCAACATTTCTGTTTCTTCAGTTTCAATTTCAGTTTCTCCTCCTGTGATAAAAGAATAGAAAAGCCACGTGGTTGATGTTATATGTCTAGACAAAAATCCAATCATTAAAATGACTCAACACTGATCATTTTAAGTATCGCCCTCTTCTTGTGTATGGTATCTGGTTTCCTTCCTATAGCTGGGCAACTGTAAAGAAGCAGATGAACTCTGTAGAAAACCCTGCTGGTGTTGGTACAACAGAGCACTGAGACTCAAGTYCTGCGGACCAAACACTCAGATCAGGGAAGAAAGAGGGCTTCTCCGCAAACTCTCTTAACGTCCAGCTCTTTACATGGTAAACAGAGCAGCCACTATCCCTGACCAAGGAGTCCAGGTGGGCATTAAAAAGCTATCTTACGGATTTCTGAGTTCGAGACCAGCCTGGTCTACAGAGTGAGTTCCAGGACAGCCAGGGCTACACAGAGAAACCCTGTCTCAAAAAAAACCAAAAAAAACCCAAAAAACAAAAAAAAAACTGCTATCTTATACTGCACATCTTAAGGTGTCTCCCTCAGGGGCTATGCAACTAGAGATGTCTTCATGATTCTCTTGTAGGAATGGCTAGCTAGCRTTATGGTCTGGCATGCAAAAAATCAAAGAAAAAAAGGCACCTTGATTCCTTGYTTACATCTATACGGACCTTTCTACCCTGCCATCCCAGGACATGGTGGCAGACAGGATCATAATCCCTACAGCCTGGAGGTCCACAGGTAGATCCCCACCAACATGCTTGGGGTGAGGAGATAGCTGGGGATAGACCAGGCCAGTCTAGCAAGTTCACTTTGAGGCGGTGGTCTTGGATTTTGTTCCTAGATTTCTCCAGTTCTCTTTGGAATACATATGGGGCTCTGTTATGTCACATGCCTAAGATGTGTTCCAGGGTATGAAGGGCTCTGCTCAGAGGCACTCACATGAGTACATGTATGGATTAGAGATGACTGAAATATAACATTAAATGCCCAACAGAAGCAAGCAGGGACCGTCCAGTGCAGCTCAAGTGTTCTGAGCATTAGAAGAGTATGAAACTTGGAAAACACAGGCCATAGGAAAAAATAGTTGATGACCTTGGTGATATAAAAACTAAAGATTTCAATTTTGTTACATTTATTTTTGCATACCTGTGTGAGTATTGTGTGGGTGTGTGTATAAACACATGTGTGGTAGCTAGTCAGAGGACAACTTCAAACCTTCCACTAAGTTCCTAGGGATTAGAATCAAATAGACAGGAGTGATGGCTGCCTCTATCTACTAATCCATTTTCCTCACCCCAAATTTAAGACTTTCTTCTCAACAGATTTCATCATGGATAGCGCTAATTAATAGACAGATGGGTGACAGAATGGAGATGATGCTGTGAGGTCTAAAGCTGACAAAGGATTAACATCTAGACTGTGAAGGGGACTCCTGCAAATCAGTAAGAAAGGAGACTGCAATGAAAGAAATCTAATATAAAGCCAAGGGTGTGAGTGGTGAGAAGATGTAAACAAG
>BDUI01018884.1:12510-23389 GCA_002335545.1 Apodemus speciosus
TTTTTTTTTTCCTTTGAGTTTGTTTATATAGTGGATTTCATTGATGCATTTCCATATAGTGAACCATGCCTAAATTGGAGGGATGAAGCCTACGTGATTGTCATGAATGACTGATTGTTTTGTTGTGTTCTTGGAATCAGTTTTTTTTGAATTTTTAATTGAGTTTTTTCTCAATATTTATAAGGAAAATTGGTCTGAAGTTCTTTTTTTKGGGGGGGGCTCTTTGTGAGGTTTGGTATCAGGGTTACTTTGGTTTCATAGAAGGAATTGGGTAGTGTTCCTTCTGTTTCTATTTTGTGGAATAGTTTGAAGAGTATTGCTATTATGTCTTCTTTGACAGTTTGATAGATTTCTGCATTAAACCCATCTGGTCCTGGGCTTATTTTGTTGTTGTTSGGAGACTAGTTCTTTAGGGGTTATGGGACTGTTTAGATAGTTTATCTGATACTTATTTAAATTTCATATTTGTTACCTGTCTAGATAGCATTTAATCCAGATATTCCAGTTGTATTAAATATAGGCTTTAGTGGTAGGATTTGATGATTTTTTGAATTTCCTCAGTTTCTATTGTTTTATCTCTCTATTTATTCTGATTTTGTTAATTTGTATACTGACTCTGTGCCCTCTAGTTAGTTTTGCTAAGGGTTTATCTATCTGATTTTCTCAAAGAAACCGCTCCTGGTTTTGGTGATTCTTGGAATAATTCTTAATATTTCTACTTGGTTGATTTCAGCCCTGAGTTTGATTATTTTCTGCCATCTACTTTTCTTGTGCATATTAGCTTCTTTTGGTTCTAGAGCTTTCAGGTGTGCTGTTAAACTGTTAGTGTATGTTTTCTTCATTTTATTTTTAGAGGCACTCAAAGCTATGTGTTTTCCTTTACCACTGCTTTCACTGTGTCCAATAACTTTGAGTATGTTTTACCTTCATTTTCATTAAATTCTAAAAGTTCTTTAACTTCTTTCTTTATTTCTTCCTTGACCAAGTTATCATTGAGTAGAGCATTGTTTAGCTTCCATGTGTATGAAAGTGGGTGCCCTTGCATTTTTACCATAGATGTTCAGAACTGAGAGTTCTTCTTGGTAGATTGTTTCCTTTGATGTGTATGAAGTGTACTTCTTCTTCTTCTTCTTCTTCTTCTTCTTCTTCTTCTTCTTCTTCTTCTTCTTCTTCCTCTTCTTCTTCTTTGCATGACTTTTGGTTGAAAGTCTACTGTATCAGATATTAAAATGGCTACTCCAGGAGGGAGCCCTGTGTTCTGAGGTTACCATCATCTTGGCTCCCGTGACCAAGCAGCCAGCTCAGCCAGGTACACAGGGAACACCAGAGTGAGAGATCGCTCAGGACACAGCCTGAGTTACTTCTGCATGTAGGAGCTGGGCAGCCCTACACCTGTCTGGGCATGTATCCTGCAAGGGAGCATCTGTTCCGCAGGGAGTCCTGCGCTTAGAGGGAGTCCTGATTTTAGAGACCTGTGCCAAATCTGACACGGGGAAGATCCCACTTCCTGATACACTCTAGAGAACTGGCAGGAGGACATTAATCGCCACTGCCCCGTTTCATTGGATGTGGTATATCTGTGCCACATCTGACAAGGGGAAGATCCTACTTCCTGATACTCTCTTGAGAACTGGCAAAAGCAGGTTATTTGGTAAGAACTATCCCACACCCCTAGAGGCCCAGAGCCACTCACAACCCAGCAACCTCCAGATCACCACTCCTATTCCTTCCCTTCTACCCAGGTGGTAGACCTGCACCCCTTTTGACACAGGGAACAGCCTACTTTCTGATATTCTCAAGAGAACCGGAAGGAGTAGGGCACTTGAGACCTGGCAGGAGCAGGTCATTCGAGAACTGGCACCAGTATGTGCATTCGAATTGGTAGAAGCTGGGCTTTCGAGAAACAGCATCAGCAGAGCATTTGAAATCTGGCAGCAGCAGAACACTTGAGAAATAGCAGTTTCAAGTCTGCCACAGGAGAGACCCGATTACCTGATACTTCCTGGAAAGCCAGCTGTTTGCAGGGCATTGGAGAGAAAGAGAATCCCAGGAGTACAGAAACACAGATATGCAGGAAAGAGAAGATAGAGACAGCAAGACCAGCTAACACTTGAGATAAGGAGATGGCAAAAGGCAAATGCAAGATCATTACCAACAGTAACCAGTCAACAGGGCACCATCAGAACCCAGTTCTCCCACAACAGCAAATCCTGCATACTCCATCACATCAGAAAATCAAGAGTAAGATTTAAAATCACATCTCATATTGTTGATGGAGGACTTCAAGGAGGACATAAATAATTCCCTTAAAGAAATACAGGAGAACATGGGTCAACAGGTAGAAGCACAAAAATCCCTTACAGAAATACAAGAGAATATGGATCAAAAGGTAGAAGACCTTAAAGAAGAAACACAAAAGTCTCTTAAACAAATACTGGGGAACATGGGTCAACAGGTAGAAGCCCTTAAAGAGGCAATACAAAATCCCATAGGGAATTATGGGAGAACATGGGTCAACATGCCAAAGCCCTTAAAGAGGAATCACAAAAATCCCTAAAAGAAACATAGGAGAACATGGGTCAACAGGTATAAGCCCTTAAAGAGGAAACACAAAAATTCCTTAAAGAATTTCAGAAAAACAAACAAATGAAGGAACTGAAAAAAAACTATCCAGGATCTAAAACTAGAAATAGACTCAATAAAGAAATTGCAAAGTGAGTCATCTCTGGAGATGGAAAACCTTGGAAAGAATTCAGAAGTCATAGATGCAAGCATCAACAACAAAATACAAGAGATGGAAGAAAGAATCTCAGATGCTGAAGATTCCATAGAAAACATTGACTCAACAGTCAAAGAAAATACAAAATGCAAAAAGCTTGTAACCCAAAACATCCAGGATATCCAGGACACAATGAGAAGACCAAACCTAAGGATCATAGGGATAGAAGAAAGCGAGGATTTATATCTTAAAGGTGCAGTACATATCTTCAACAAAATTATAGATGAAAACTTCCCTAACCTAGAGAAAGAGATGCCCATGAACATACAAGAAACCTACAGAACTCCAAGAAGGCTGGACCAGAGCAGAAATACCTCCCATCACATAATAATTAAAACACCAAATGCAGTAAACAAAGAAAGAATATTAAAATCAATGAGAGAAAAAGGTCAAATAACATATTAAGGCAGACCTATCAGAATTACACCAGACTTCTCACCAGAGACTATGAAAGCCAGAAGAGCCTGGGAAGATGTCATACAGACCCTAAGAGAACATAAATATCAACCCAGACTACTATGCACAGCAAAACTTTCAATTACAGTAGACGGAGAAAACAAGAAATTCAATGACAAAAGCAAATTTACACAATATCTTTCCACAAATCCAGCTCTACAAAGGATAATGGGTGGAAATAACCAATGCAAGGCATCAAACCACACTGTGGAAAAATCAATAAGGTAAACTTTCAACAAACCCAATAGAAGATACACAATCAGAATTTCACCTTTAACTAAGAAGATAACAGTAAGCAACAATCACTTTTCCTTAATATCTCTTAATATCAATGGTCTCAATTCTCCAATAAAAAGACATAGACTAACAGACTGGATATATAAACAGTACCCAACGTTTTGTTGCATACAAGAAACCCACCTCAGTGACAAGACAGTCACTATTTAAGAGTCAAATGTTGGAAAACAATTTTCCAAGCAAATGGTCCCAAGGAACAAGCTGGAGTGGCCATTCTTATATTGGATAAAATTAACTTTCAACCAAAAGCTTTCAAAAAAGATTAGGAGACACTTCATACTGGTCAAAGGAAAAGTCTATCAAGATGAACTCTCAGTTCTGAATATCTATGCTCTAAACCCAAGGGCACCCACTTTCATAAAAAAAAAAAATAATAAAGCTCAAAGCACACGTTATACCCCATACAATAATAGTGGGAGACTTCAACATCCCACTCTCGAAAATGGACAAATCATGGAATCAGAAGCTAAACAGAGATACATTGAAACTAACTGAAGTTATGGACCAAATGGATCTAACAGATATTTATAGAACATTCCACCTGAAAGCAAAGGAATATACCTTCTTCTCAGCACCTCATGGTACTGTCTCAAAAATTGACCATTGACTATATAATTGGTCACAAAATGGGCCTCAACAGATACAGAAATATTGAAATAATTCCATGTATCTTATCAGATCACCACAGCCTAAGGCTGGTCTTAAACTCAAACAATAGCAATGGAAAACCCCCACACACATGGACCTTGTACAATGATCTTCTCAATGATAGCTTGGTCAAGGAAGAAATAAAGAAAGAAATTAAAGACTTTTTAAATTTTAATGAAAATGAAGACACATTATACCCAAATTTTCAGGACACAATGAGAGCAGTGCTAAGAGGAAAACTCATAGCTCCTAGTGCCTCCAAAAAGAGAATGGAGGGAGCTTCCACTAACAGCTTGACAGTTCACTTTAAAGCTCTAGAACAAAAGGAAGAAAATACTCCAAAGAGGAGTAAATGGCAGGAAATAATAAAACATAGAGCCAAACAGAAACAATTCAAAGGAAAAGTCTATCAAGATGAACTCTCAGTTCTGAATATCTATGCTCTAAACCCAAGGGCACCCACTTTCATAAAAAAAAATAATGAAGCTCAAAGCACACATTACACCCCATACAATAACCAAACAGAAACAAAAAGAACTATACAAAGAATCAACAAAACAAGGAGCTGGTTCTTTGAAAAAATAAACAAGATAGATAACCCCTTAGCCAGACTAACCAGAGGGCTCAGAGACAGTATCCAAATTAAAAGATCAGAAAAGAAAAGGGAGACATAACAACAGAAACTGTGAAAATTCAAAACATCATTAGATCTTACTACAAGAGTTTATACTCAACAAGATGTGAAAACCTGGATGAAATGGACAACTTTCTAGATACATACCAGGTGCCAATGTTAAAACAGGATCAGATAAATCATCTAAATAGTCCCATAAGTCCCAAAGAAATAGAAGCAGTCATTAATAGTATCCCAACCAAAAAAAAAAAGGCCCAAGACCAGATGGGTTTAGCAGGGAATTCTATCACATCATCAAAGAAGAGTTGATAACAATACTTTTCAAACTTTTCCACAAAATAGAAACTCAAGGAACACTACTCAATTCATTCTATGAATCCACAACAACATTTATACCTAAACCAATCAAAGACCAAAAAAGGAAGGAGAACTACAGAACCATCTCCCTCATTACCATTGATGCAAAAATATTGAACAAAATCCTGGCCAACCTATTCCAAGAAAGTATCAAAACTATAATTCACCTCCATCACATAGGTTTTATCCCAGGGATGCAGGGATGATTCAATATACAGAAATCTGTCAATGTAATAAACTACATAAATAAACATAAGAGAAAAAAACACATGGTCATTTCATTAGATGAAAAAAGGCTTTTGACAAAATCCAGTATCCCTTCATGATAAAAGTCTTAGAGAGATTGGGAATCCAAGGCCCATACCATAGTGAAAGCAATATACTGCAAACCAGTAGCCAACAGCTTAAAATCAAGTTAAATGGAGAGAAACTTGAAGCAATCCCAATAAAATCAGGGACCAGACAAGGCTGCCCACTCTCTCCCTGTCTATTCAATATAATACTTGAAGTCCTAGCCAGAGCAATCAGGCAGCAAAAGGAGTTAAGTTTAAAAGTATACAAATTGGAAAGGAAGAAGTCAAAATATCACTATTTGCTGATGATATAATAGTATAATTTATTGACCCCAAGACTTCTACCAGAGAATACCTAAAGCTGATAAACAACTTCATCAAAGTGGCTTGATATAAAATTAACTCAAGCAAATCAGAAGCCTTCTTCTACTCAAAGGATAAACAAGAGGAGAAAGAAATTAGGGAAATGACACCCTTCACAATAGTCCCAAATAATATTTCATACCTAGGTGTACCCTAACGAAGCAAGTGAAAGATCTATATGACGAGAAATTTAAGCCTCTGAAGAAATAAATTGAAAAAGTTATCAGAAGACGGAAAGATCTCCCGTGTTCATGGATTGACGGGGTCAATATATTAAAAATGGCCATCTTACCTAAAGCAATCTACAGATTCAATGCAATCCCCATCAAAATCCCAAATCAATTCTTCATAGATCTAGAAAGAGCAATTCTCAGATTCACATGGAAAAACAAAAAAAACCCCGGGTTGGCAAAAACTATTCTCCACAACAAAAGATCTTCTTGGGGAATTACCATCCCTGAACTCAAGCTCTACTACAGAGCATTAGTGATAGAAACTGATTGGTATTGGTATGCAGACAGGGAGGAAGATCAATGGGATAGAATTGAAGACCCAGAAAAGAACCCACACACATACGGTCACTCGATATTTGACAAAGGAGCTAAAAACATCCAGTGGAAAAAAGACAGCATTTTAAACAAATGGGGCTTGATCAACTGGAGATCTGCATGCAGGAAAATGCAAATCGACCAGTTCTTATCTCCTTGTACAAACCTCAAGTTCAAGTGGATCAAGGATCTACACATAAAACCAGACACACTGAATCTTATAGAGGAGAAAGTGGGACAAATTTTGAACATATGGGCACAGGGGGAATGTTCCTGAACAGAACACCAATGGCTTATGCTCTAAGAACAAGGATCCACAAACAGGACCTCATAAAACTGCAAAGCTTTTGTAAGGCAAAGGACAGAGTCAATAGGAAAAAATGGTAACCAACAAATTGGGAAAAGATCTTTACCAACCCTATATCCAATATATCCAATGTATAGAAAGAACTCAAGAAGTTAGTCTTCAGAGAGTCAAATGACTCTATTAAAAAATAGCTTACAGATTTAAACAGGGAATTCTCAACTGAGGAAACACCAATGGCTCTAAAGCACTTAAAGAAAGGTTCAGCATCCTTACTTATCAGGGAAATGCAAATCAAAACAACACTGAGATTCCACCTTACACCAGTCAGAATGGCTAAGATGAAAAACTCAGGGGACAGCAGATCCTAGAGAAGATGTGGGGGAAAAAGGAACACTTCTCCTATGTTGGTGGCATTGCAAGCTGGTAAAACAACTCTGGAAATAAGTTTGGTGATTCCTCAGAAAATTAGACATAGTACTACCTTAATACCCAGCTATACCACTCCTGAGCATATACCTAGAATATGCTCCTACATGTAATAAGGATACATGCTCCATTATGTTCATAACTGCCTTATTTATAATAGCCAGAAGATGGAAAGAACCCAGATGTCCTTCAACAGAAGAATGGATGTAGAAACTATGGTATATATACACAATGGAGTACTATTCGGCTATTAAAAACAATGAATTCATGAAATTCTTAGGCAAATGGATGAAGCTAGAAAGTGTCATTCTGAGCAAGACAACCCAATCACTAAAGAACACACATGGTATGCACTCACTAATAAGCAGACGCTATCCCCAAAACTCAAAATAAACAGGTTACTATTCTCCCAAAACAGGAAGCTCAAGAAGAAGGAGGATGTAAGTGAGGGTGCTTTGGTTCCTCTAAGAAAGGGAACAAAATACTCACAGGAGCACTAAGTGTGGAGCAGAGACTGAAGTAAATTCCACCCAGAGACTATTCTACCTGGGGAATTCATCCAGTAAACAGTCACCAAACCCCAAACTTTTATGGATGACAAGAAGTGCATATCAAAAGGAGCATGCCAGGGTTGTCTCCAGGAGGGGCCCTGCCAGAGTCTTACAAATACAGAGCCAGATGCTAGAAACCAACTATTGGACTGGGCATGGGGTCTCCAATGGAGGAGCTGGAGGATGGTCCAGAGGAGCTGAAGGGTTTTGCAGCCCCATGGGAAGAACAATGATTTCAGCCACCCAGATGCCCCAAGACTCCCAGGGACTGAACTATCCATCAACCAAGGGGCACACATTGTTCCACACAAAAATATGGCAGAGGAAGGCCTTGCTGGGCATCAGTGGGAGGAATGGTACTTGGTCAGGTAAAGGCTCAACAGAGGCTCCAACAAGGGGAATCTGAGGGGAGCAGATGGGATTGTGTGGGGTGGAGGAGCATATAAATGGAGACGGGGGAAGGAGAAAGGGGAGGGGTTGGGGGTTTTAGGGAAGAGGGGATATCCAGAAAGGTTTTATCATTCGCAATGTAAATGAAGAGCATATTCAATAATAAAAAAAAGAAAAGTATATGAAGGAAGASATTGAAATGAAGGAAATATACACCAACCATACTCAGGAAACCATACAAATCCAAGATGAAGCTTCAGAACAAATTCTTTTCCAATACACTTACTGAAACCATGACTCTAAAAACTATCTCTAAACTTTTGAAAGATAAATGCTATGGCTCATGCCACTAGGTTTGGATTTGGTGAGGTGTAGGAAAACATTCTGAAGACAAACCAACTTCCATTTCCTCTTATTCAATGTTGATTGCTATCCATGTGAGGAAAAATAAAAGTATTCTTTGTTCTTTCCAAAAATAAATAAATAAAATGGCTACTCTAGCTTGTTTCTTGGGACTATTTGCTTAGAAAATTGTTTTCCAGCCCTTTACTCTGAGGTGGTGTTTGTCTTTGACACTGAAGTGCATTTCTTGTATTCAGCAAAATCCTGAATTCTGTTTATGTATCCAGTGTGTTAGTCTATATCTTTTTATTGGGGAATTGAGTACATTGATGTTAAGGGATATTAAGAAATAGTGATTGTTACTTCCTATTATTTTTATGTTTGTGTGGTTATTTCTTTGGGGGGGTAGTTGAAAGAAGATCACTTTCTTGCTTTTTCTAGGGTATAGTTTCCCTCCTAGTGTTGGAGTTTTCCATATGTTATCCTTTATAGGACTTGGTTTATGGAAAATGTGTAAATTTGGTTTTGTCATAGAATAATTTTGTTTTTCCACCTAAGGTAAAGGAGAGTTTTGCTGGGTATAGTAGTCTGGGCTGGCACTTGTGGTCTTTGAGGGTTTGTATGAGATCTGCCTGAGATCTTTTAGCTTTCAGAGTCTGGTGTAATTCTGATAGGTCTGACTTTATATGTTACTTGATCTTTTCCCCTTACTGCTTTTAATAGTCTTTCTTTGTTTTGTGAATTTGGTGTTTTGGCTATTATGTGACAAGAGGAATTACTTTTCTGGCCCAATCTATTTGGAGTTCAATAGGCTTCTTATATGTTTATTTTTAAATGTTTATGTTTATATGTCTTTTTTTTAGGTTAGGGAAGTTTTCTTCTATAATTTTGTTGAAGATATTTACTGGCCCTTTAAGTTGGAAACTTTCACTCTCTTCCTTATCTGTTATCCTTAGGTTTTTGTCTTTTCATTGTCTTCTGGATATCCTGGATGATTTGGGCTAGGATTTTTTTTTTTTGCATTTTGCATTTTTTAACTGTTGTGTCAATGTTTTCTATGGTGTCTTTTGCACCTTAGATTTTTCTCTTCTATCTTTTATATTCTGTTGGTGATGTTTGTATCTATGATTCCTGATCTCTTTCCTGTTTTTTCTATATCCAGAGTTGTCTCCCTTTATGATTTCTTTATTATTTCTATTTCCATTTCTAGATTCTGGATGGTTTGGGACAATTTCTTCAACTGTTTGCTTATATTCTCCTGAAATTCTTTAAGATATTCTTGTGTTTTATCTTTAAGGGCTTTTACCTATTTACCTGTGTTCTTTTGTAGTTCTTTAAGGGAGTTATTTATGTCCTTCTTAAAGTCCTCTATCATCATGAGATGTGATTTTTAAATCAGAGTTTTGTTGTTCTGGTGTATTGTGTTTCCAGGGCTCGCTGTGGTGGGAGAACTGGGTTCTGTTGCTGCCAACTAACCTTATTTCTATTGCCTATGTTCTTGCCCTTGCCTTTTGCCACCTGGTTATCTCTGGTGTTGGATGGTCTTACTATCTCTGACTATGGCTTATCCCTCCTACAAACCTCTGTGTCAGTACTCCTGGAAGACCATTTCTCTCTGGAAGCAATTTGGGTATGAAGAACACTGGTACAGGGTCAGCTCTGGTGTGCAGACACAAACCAGAAGGGTCCTGTTCCCAGCTGTTTCTTGGTTCCTGTGTCCTGATGGTTCCCTTGGACCAGGAATTTGAACAGAAGTTGTAGTTTTACCTGTGCTCATAGGTGTATAGGCTCTCTTGGGAGACCAGCTCTCTCCTGATGGATTTTGTGTATGGAGCACTGATGTACAGGATCTGCTCCAGGTGCAGATAGAAACAGGAAGTCTCCTGTCCCAGGCAGCTTCTTGTTTTCTGTGTCCTGAGGGTCCTAGGCAGGTCCCTCTGAGCAGCAATGGTTGTTTTACCTGTGCTCACAGGCTTGCCTACACTCCTGGGAAGCTAGATTTCTCCAGGTGCTATTTGGGTATGGAGCCTGTGGCACCAGATATCTAGTTTTCATAGTACCAGTTTTTTGAACTTGCTTCATATTTCTTTTTTCATGATATAATTTTTACAATTAAGAGCAAATAGAGAAAAAATCTTTCTTCAATATACAATGCATCAAAGTCAATGAAATATCTAGGAATAAAGGAAAGAAATTCTACAATGAAAACATCAAGTCTCTGAAGAAAGGGATTGAAGAGGGCACTAGGAAATTGTAGCACATCCTGTGTACACTGATTGGGAGAACTAGTGCTTTGGAAGTGGACATCCTCCCAAAGGCAATTTTAAGATTCAATGCAATCCCAGTCATCATACTCTCACTATTTTTCACAGAAATAGAAAACAACATATTCTAAAGTTTCTACAGAACCAGAAGAGAGGCCTGATATTCAAACCAATTTTTAGCAAAAAGCCTATCAACAAATTCAAGATGCAATATAGAACTAAGT
>BDUI01018896.1:0-10011 GCA_002335545.1 Apodemus speciosus
CGTCCGTGTGTTTGTTGATGTCTCACGCTGAGTACTGTACAAAGGGATCCATCCGTGACTGGAAGGTACCTCAGACCATCCTGGATACTGATAATTCAATAATTGTTTTTGGTAGAGGTAGGAAGGGCAGGGTTTCACTATGTAGTCGTGGCAGACTTCAGACTTACAGAGATCTGTCTGTCTTTGCCTTCTGTGTGTCCGTGCCACTGGGCCAGGCTGAGTGTTCGCACCCTGTGCTTTAATTAGGAGTWRCAGAGCAGGCCCCAGGCAGCCGAATAAACATGGATAGCTTTGTGCGGCCAAGCAGGCTATGTCCAGAGATACGGGGTGYACTTCCTGGGAGCTGGAAGCACGTTGGGGGCATAACTGAGGTCACATAGCACGCTTCCCAATTCGGAGGCTCGCAGCACTCTTTTCTGTCTTGTGTTAGAGCCGCYRCTACCTGGCCGTGGGAGCCAGGAGCCCTCTGTCCTCCCTAAGCGGCTCTGCCACCTGGTGAGCGTGTGCTGATCTCACCCCCGCAGAGGATAAAAGTTACTGGTGAGAGGACAAGGGAATGGAAGGGGGGCCATGGCTGGGGGTACTGGGAGGCTTCTCCGTGACCCCGAGCTCCTGTCAGCTTCGAGACTAATAAATGTCCCCTTAAGCTTAGGTGAAGCAATGGAAAAGCCCTTTCCAAATTGCATGTACAGGCACCTTGATGTGTGGGGGAAAGCCCAGAGCTTTCCCAGGGTGAGAAAGGAAGGCAGAATGGAGAGTTCCATTCTGTCCCTGCTCACTTTAACTACTAGGGCAGGAAGAAGCCAGGGCATTCTCCTGGTCTACAGTTCTCAAACTCAGAAACCAAGGTTTCTGGGAGCAGTGCTAGGACAATAGCATTTTAAACACCTTTTGTTCTAGAATTTTCTCTTGTGCATACACTATCAAAGACAAAGGGAGATTAGATTTTAAAGTGTGAGATCTGCTGACTTGAGAGCTTGGGAGTAGGCGCAGACTGCCTTGGCTRATACTGTCCTGTCGTGTGGCCTCCAGAGACATTTCTCATCTCAATGAGATGGACATCTATCGGTGGGATCAAGACGTAGAGGCTTGCCTTCCCAGCTGGAGCTTAGAAGGATTCAGAAATAGACAACTACTGACATTCCCTATCCAACCTGATAGCTGTGCCCATAGCGTTGTCCCAGAGGGCAAAGCAGAGCAGTGAACATGGGGTCATCTAAGTCAACAAGGCTGTTTGGATGTAGGCTAGTTCTTCCTGTGACTGGCTTGATGAAGACTTCCAAAGCCATCAGGGGTGGAGTCACCTGTTCTGGTTCCCAGTCTTGTAACAGAGGGTAGACCCAAATCCTCCTTGCTAGTTGGGAGAATTGTACACAGTTGAGTGAGGGGTGGGTGGGTTAAATCTTGAGACTGAGTTAAAATGGAGGGCAAAGGCTGTTTATCTACTGACACGAATCTTTCCAATGAATAAGCCAACAGACATCTGAGCCTGGAAAGCRGATCTGGCCTGGGGAGAGAACAAGGACCCTCTAGCAGCAAGCAGTTTCAATCCTGACTGCTACTGAATCGGGACACAGTTGCCTGATCTCCTGCCCTCTGTGCTCCCTGAAGAATGTGGTTCCTCAGCTCCTSGGGGAGTGGGGCACAGCAGGCTCTTTCTTGATTAACCCCTGGCCATCCACAGCCTTGGCTTTCCCCCTTACCCAAACCTGCCTGTTTGGCTTGGGCATCTCTCATTGGCCTAGGAAGGGCAGGCATATTGACCATCTGCTTCCAGCAGTAGAGTCACAGCAGCAGCACGTGTATGATTGCTTTAAGAAGGTACACCCCCCCCCCCCCCGCATCTTTGCAAGCTCCGGAGCTTTTACTTGGAACGGAGAAACTGGGTCTATTGCGTTGAAAGCAAGGGTCCTCAGAGCTTTCTTTGTAAACAAGCGGCCTGGGCCAGCAGCATCTCCAACTGTGTTGGGCCTTGCAACTAGGAGTGGCGGCCCATTTGCCACCCAGTGTGGCAACACACTACGTCCTCCGCTGCCCCTCCACCCACCCTGAAGGACACAGAACATGGAGATCCAGAGAACTTCACGGACAGCTTGTGCGGTCTCCTCTCTACTCTTGATCCCACCCTTAGTTCTCTGATTTTAAGGGGAGTATTTGGAACAGTCAAGGGATTTCCAGGAAGTGAGTAGTGGGTGGCTGTGGGCGGGGGTAGGGGTGGAGGAGTGGGGGGTGGGGGCTAGGGGGTGGGCTAGAGGACGACTCAGGTATTCTTCTTGTTTGGCTTCTGCCTTAAGGGGGAGGGGGCGACACACCTTTGGTTTTTGACCTCTGAATTAGCATGTGTATCTGACCGATAGAGTTGGTATCCACCCACCCAGTCGCGCTGGTATTTTTAGTGCTTTGGCTTTCTAATCCACAAACACGTCTCTGTGTGTATGTTTGTGCACAGATGTGTTGTCTGCAGAGCTGGGACTTGAGAACGGTCTTAAAAACATCGTTTAAACTGTCCTCAGGAGCTAACACCTACGCGACCAGTGTTTTCCTCCGCAGTAAAGCCCCTTTCCCGTTCTGCCTTCGGTCACCTGGAAAGAGGTTGCATTTCGAACACAGCCACAAACACCACCTTCTCTTAGTCTTTGCAAAAGCCCAGATTCCTGGGGAATTTAAAAGTTTAGTTCAGCCTGCCATCCGAGCAGCTGGGAAGCAGCCTGACTCTGTACTTAAGATTAAAACCGAGGAGCGAAGGGCTGCTGGTCTGTTGCGTTGTTCCTTGGAACTAGGAAAACGAGTAGAAAAAAACTCTTCACAATCGCATCAATTTGCAAGTATTATGAAGAGTCCCCCCCCCCTTTTTTTTTTAAACAAACCGACTCACGTTAATTACTTCGTCCAACACCATCTCCACCCACCCCGCACTTCTAACTACTCTCTTCCCTTGGCATTTGCCTCCTTCGAAAGTACTTGCTTAATTTTTGGTTTTGCTTTTTAAGGGGTGTTGACCTGGGTCTAGTTCTAGTAAACCGATCCCTCTGGCCGGCGCGGCGATTGGTTAACTGCGCGGCTGACTGACGCGGTGTAGAGAGCGGCTCCCGGCAGCGCGGAGCTGATTGGCTGCGCGCGGGAGATCCAGGGCTCGGCCACCCGCACACCGCGCACTCGAGCTGCAGCGTCGCAAGTAGGTGCAGCAGCCCGCAGCCCGCCGCGCCTCCGCGAGCCGGGACGGCACTCGGCCCCGCGCGCTCCCCGCCCYGCGCCAGCCCCGCCGCGGCGACCTGCGGCAGCTGAGGACCCCAGCGATCGGAGACCCGGGGAGCAGCGCGCGGCCGCGAGCCGGACGGGGCCGGGCACTGCGCCTTTGTCCCCGGAGGCTCCGGGAAGTTTGCAGCGGGACGCGCGCGTGAAGGCGGCGTGGGCAGCCCCGACGTCGCCGAGCAGCATGGGCGTCGGGCGCAGCGCGCGGGGTCGCGGCGGGGCCGCCTCGGGTGTGCTGCTGGCGTTGGCCGCCGCGCTGCTGGCCGCGGGTTCGGCCAGCGAGTACGACTACGTGAGCTTCCAGTCGGACATCGGCTCGTATCAGAGCGGGCGCTTCTACACCAAGCCCCCGCAGTGCGTGGACATCCCGGTGGACCTGCGGCTGTGCCACAACGTGGGTTACAAGAAGATGGTGCTGCCCAACCTGCTGGAGCACGAGACCATGGCAGAGGTGAAGCACCAGGCCAGCAGCTGGGTGCCGCTGCTCAACAAGAACTGCCACAGGGGCACCCAGGTCTTCCTCTGCTCGCTCTTCGCGCCCGTCTGTCTGGACAGGCCCATCTATCCGTGTCGCTGGCTCTGCGAGGCCGTGCGCGACTCGTGCGAGCCGGTCATGCAGTTCTTCGGCTTCTACTGGCCCGAGATGCTCAAATGTGACAAGTTCCCCGAGGGCGACGTCTGCATCGCCATGACCCCGCCCAATGCCACCGAAGCCTCGAAGCCCCAAGGTAAGAGGACACCTTCCCACGCCCGCGAACCCCCGCGCCCAGCCGCACTGGCCCCGGGCTGTAGAGCGGAAAGCCCGGGAACCGCGCACCGCACCCCGCAAGGTGTGCAGACCCGATCCTGAAAGCTTCTGGGAGGCCCAGGCGTCGCTTGGGGCTTCTCCCGCCCCAGGTACTCCGTGATTGCTGGGGAGCCTCGGCCGGGGGATTGGGGGGTGGGAGGGAGACCTAAARCTGCTCTTCCTAAGCTCCAGTCTGGCGTTTTCCATACCTGAAACAAAGCAAAGGCTAAGTTTTAAATCAAAGGAGGACGTCCATCTCTTCAGGGAGAGCGCGGGGTCCTCATCCAAAACTGTTAACATCGGAGACGGACACTGCTTCCTTAGAAAACTACTCGCTCAAACTTCAAAAACAAACAAACAAACAAACAAACAAACAAAACAACCCCCAAACCTCAGACTGAGGGATTTATTTTCATAAGTTTGCAAACTATTTTGTTCTAAAAACAAAGCAATCAACAAGAAATCCTCTCTGCTTAGCTTATCTTCCAGTCGTGTTGCAGAACTGGAAAAGAAGTTTAGAAAGCGCAACTTCCGTGTCTTCGCCTCTAAATTTAGGCTTGAGTTTAGCAAACCTAGGGGGAATGCAAAAACCTCTGCACCGGCCTCGCGTACCCCCTGCCTCTCTCCTTCACACAAATCCTTAGGTAATTAGAAAGATAAAAATGTAATTAGCTCATTGTTTATCTCCTCCTGGGAGGGTGAGGACCTGCAAATTGGGCGCTTCAAATACTGAACCCTGGGGGACCAGAATTTCTCTTGGGAACCCTGTACTTAAAGGGAACTTTCCTTGTGAGAAGGAAAAAGAAAATCTGGAGACACAAGCAAAACAAAACCAGAAACACACACAGAACCCACAGCTGCCACCACAGCACGCCGGTGGTTCGAATCCTCACAGGAATGGACCCAGTCAGGAATATGTAGCAGATATTGTCCAGCAGCCCTTATCACAGGAGCGGGAACCTCCCGGCCATTTCCGAAGAGGAGACTTTACTTATCTTGAAGTGTTGAGTGTCTTGGCTTTCTGAAGCAGTGTCTTAGTCTCTAGGTGTACAGCCCAGACTGGTCTTGAACACAAATTCCTCCTGTTTCAGTCTCCTCAGTTCTAGGATTACAGACAGGCATGCACTCACTGCCAAGCGCCTCTTGTTGGTGCCTCATTTAGCTGCCTCAGAGTGAGGACTGGGGTAGGCATGAGGAAAGTCTGAAGGCTCCTATTCATTCTAGGGAGGAAGGCAGGTCCAAAGCGATTGCCCTTGTCTGGCCTGGGCCCCAGCCTGTAAGGTAAATGGTAGCCCTGGGCACCTCTGTCCTCACGTCTGCTATGTGTAGCCRTTTGAGGTGGCTCACTGGGGGCCGAGAGCATTTCCCCTAGACCAGCCCTGGTGCCTTCTCTCCCCACTGGGCTGCCCCCACCCCACCCCCGCAGCCCCCTTGCAGACCACAGTTTCCTTTCTAGCTCCCGCCTGCCAGGAGAGCCTGTGGCCAACTTTGCTTGAATTCTGTCCATCCCCCATGGCCACTGATTGATTGCCCTTTGCTGGGGCTCTTGGTGGGCTTAAAGTGGAAGCCTGTGAGAACCAGCTTTGTGTAAAGGGTCTGATGTTGGCGAGCAGGAGGAGCAGATGGGGGTGGTGCTGTGTCTGAGGGAGAGTCCGCACAGCACAAACAAGTACTTCCAAGGGACAGGCAGGGCAAGGGCACACTTGCCCTTACCTATTTATGGATGCCTCTGTGTGGGTGCATGTGTTTGGTTCCTCCTTGTCTAATGCTCAGATGGAGGAATTCTTTGCTGAGTCAAGGTGTGTGTGTGTGTGTGTGTGTGTGTGTGTGTGTGTGTGTGTTGTCTGGCAGGAGTGTGGTTTGGCTGGCTTTCTCTTAAGTGATTTTTTTTTTTTTAATTTCCAGAGAGACATCATTAGGAGGGTGCCCCACACTATGGATATGCACTTTGGCCCCACAGGGCTGTCTGTCAGCTGAGTGTTAAGTTGTCTAGGGGAGAGATTAAGACAGATTACACTACTGGTCCTCAGAACCTTAGGCTGTGGCTCTGGAACAAGCCCCGGGACTTTGGGATGATGGTTAAGTTCCACGCAGGTGCCGGGTTCCATTCCTCGTCTATCCCACATTCCTGATACGGAAATCTAAATTTTCAACACAGCACTCTTTGAATAAGCTCGGATACAGGTCTTGGGGAGTATTGGAAAGCCCCTTGTTATTAAAGGTAAGTCCGATTGTGAGTCATGAGCCAAAGACTTTTATTTTTCCTCTTTCAAACAGTGGCTGCTCATGGTATCTTAGCTTCTGTCAGGAAAAGCAATTATGCTGTCCGTCCCAGGAAACTGACTTCTAAGTCTTGGACATACATTACACTCATTTAATAAATTGTCCTTCTCCTTCCCTGCCAGGTTTGTCTTGTTCAGTCCTGTTGTTTAGGCATGCTGTGCGTTCAGTCAGCCAGGTTAAGTCACGGACTGGAGAGGCCGGGGAACCCTCACTTCTCCCCATTTTCCCTTATAGTAGTTCCTCCTCTCTCCTCAGGGAGCTAGCTGCCCAGGAAAAATCAATCTCCCAGCCTCAGCCTCTCCCTTCCCCCACCTTTCTCCCAGCTCCTCTCCCCGACTCTCTCCCTAGACACATTGATTTCACAAAGTAATCTTAGTCCTGGCTGCAGGGTTGGCCTTTCCCCTCCCTGTCCTCATAACCATTAAAGAAGTACAAAACCTTTAAGTCTTTCATTCATTTGCTTCACACTTGACCGCCGTGATTCGTTTACCTGTCTAGTGGAAATCTCAGTTGCCCCTGTGAGGCCAGTCAGCCATGCAGGGTCCCAGAGACGCACGAGGGGCAGAGATTACTACTGCATTACACGCTGTTCTCTCTCTAGCGAGAGTTGCTCAGCTCTTCACTGAAGTACTGGGAGGAGGGAAAGCCACGTAGGGGATGGGATGCCTGTAGAGGGTACACGGTGATCCCCCCTCACCCTGCACCTCCCCCTACCCCCCAGAAGCCACTGAGAATGCTCACAGGCTGGGCTCAATTCACAGGCTGAAACTCTCTTGTCCTGTTGGAGTGAGAGCCTGGAAATGCCAGCCGAGTTTTGGGGTGTATGAAGGAGACCTAGAATGCCTTGTTCAACATTTTATACCTTGAGCTTTGCATCGTGATAACTTCTACTTAAAAAGGAAAAACAGCAACCACAAACACAGAGAGGAAACCCAAACACACAGTTCATTTTCCCATTTATAGGTCACCTGGTTCTGTCTACAACTTCCTTTCCTTTTTCTTTCTTTAAAGATTTATTTTATTTTATTTTATTTTATTTATATGAGTACACTGCAGCTGTCTTCAGACACCCCAGAAGAGGGCATCAGATCCCATTACAGATGGTTGTGAGCCACCATGTGGTTGCTGGGAATTGAACTCAGGACCTCTGGAAGAGCAGTCAGTGCTCTTAACCGCTGAGCCATCTCTCCAGCCCCTCCTTTTTCTTTCTTACTTCACATGGAAAGCAAACCCCATGATGGAGATTTCTGGGAAAGAGGTTTGTTTGCTTGTTTGTTTGTTTGTTTGTTTTGCTTTTGTCCGGAAACATTACTTCCAGAACCCAATCCCAGGCTCTGGGAGGGAAACAGGCGTGTTTCCAACATCCGGCCCAAAGAGGCTTGTGAGCCTGTGCTTGCTTTGTGCTTCTTTCTGTTCCGGACACTTGAAAGGCAACTGCCAGATACAGACTGGGGATGTGTTCTCAGCCTCGGGAGGGAGAGGGCCGGGAAGCAGCACGTCCAGTCCCGAGGGTGCCCATTTCACAGCCTGAGCCCTTGGGGGAAGGGGGACTGATGGGAGCCGGTGTTGGGGACACCACATGGGATGGGAAAAGAAAGCCATTGAGCAGAGGCATTCAGCACACCCAACCTTCCTCTGGCTTCCTTTCTCCTTCAGCCTGGCTCTGGCCTCCAGGTGCTGGGAGTGGACTAYGTGTAGGTTTTCGATAGGATAGACAATGAGCAGAGGAGGAGGAATTCAACCCTTGGAGGACTCTCCTGTAAACACATTATCTCTACCCTTCCCAAGAGGCCTCTGAAGCCCTTTCCTCCAGGGTCTAGCTGCCTCCCAGGGCTTGCCTCACGCATGCACGCACGCAGTATCTCTTCAAAGCACTTCATGAAAGACCATCCAAAGGGTGTCCTCCCTTGGCCAGCTCTGTCTTCCATTTGGTGGTTCTTGCTGGCCTTCCCCTCCCCCACCCCACAGCCTGCTTTTTTGGAGTCCCTGTGGCACTTCGGGGCCCTGAGCTTCAATCGCTGAGTATTGCTGTTCTCTTTGTCCTAGAGACCTGGTCAAATCGAGGGGCTGTCTTGTTCAGAATCTGCAGATAAGGAGGGGCTGGRCTCAGAGGGGGCTAGATAAAGGGTGGGGGAGACCTAGAAACAATTCGTGAGAAGATCTGTTTTGGCTTATAAGCCAGCCATTTTTTTTGTTTTTGTTTTTTGTTTTGTTTTGTTTTGTTTGTTTGTTTGTTGCTTTTTTTCCTTCAGGCACTCTGGACCGGCCCCTACCTGCCTCAAATAGCAGTAGACTAGATAATCGTCAGAGTTAGTGTATCTAGGCCGAGATGTTTGATGAAAGCATTCATCGCCTTCTGTGTTTGGTTCTGAGTTCAGGAGCCCTTCGCCGCCGTTACTCACAGGACGCCTTTCCGAGCCCCACAAGACCTCTAGATCTTGTTAGCCTGGCTCCTGCTGGGCGGGCGTCCCGATCACTCTGACTGACGGCAGCTTCTGTTTCTGCTTGGTTTCCCTTGCTAGGTACAACCGTGTGTCCTCCGTGTGACAACGAGTTGAAATCGGAGGCCATCATTGAGCATCTCTGTGCAAGCGAGTTTGGTAAGACCGAGTTCCAGCCTCGTGGGGGGCTTTGGGAATCCCTGCCTTTCCCTGTCCCATGTCCCAGTCCCCCCACCCCACCCCCACCCCTGCGGACATGAGCTCCTGGGAACGTCGTGTTTGAGCTTCACGTCTTCCGCCTCATTCCTCTCATTTTCTTTCTTAGGCAGAGTGAACATGGGCCAGCCTTTGTCCATGGCTGTCCCGGAACTCGCTCTATAGACCAGGCTGGCCTCAAAACGTAGAGATCCCCCTGCCTCTGCCTCCCAAGTGCTGGGATTAAAGGAGTGCGCTACTGTGCCAGGCTCGGGTCATGGTTTCTTAACATTAGACTGCTTATGCCACRGTGTTTCAGATTTTGGGGAACCTTCTTTGATGGCAGAGGGATGCAGACTTAGGGACAGGATGAAGCTGAGGTGCTAAAGTTCTCCTCAACGGCTGCAGAAGCTGCCCGGACTTGGCTCTTCTTCTACCGGTTTGGTTTTTATATCCACCCCTAGGTGTCAGCACTACTCTGCCCGGGACTGAAACAGCTCGGGGTGGGTGGGGTGCCTTCCCAGGATGGGCAGATTTCTGCCTCAGTATTCACCTGAGGTCCTAGTCAAGAGTATTCCAGGCAAAGAACATTGACATTGCCTCTGGAGTGTGATTTCTGTCCCTACTCTGGGTTGAGAGAGAATTCTGAATCAGCACCTGCGGCTGCCAGAGCRGGGCRAGYCTGGGCTAGGGAGCAAATCCAGGACCCTGCTAGGATGGCTGCTCTGACCAGCAGGAGAACCCAATGCCTTCTGACCTCTGAGAACGCAAGCATGAGCTGTGTCCTTGTGGGACCTCCTCCCCGCCCCTCTCTTGGGTTTCCATGACTGAACRTAGAGCAGCAGCCAGTGCCGGGACCATTTTGCTGAAGGGCAGATTCGGGCTGATGCTTGCAGTTCTAGGGTGGATTTCTTTCAACTCCTTAGGAGAGAAGGCATAAAGGTAGGTAATGTGAGTCCTCACGTCTGTCCAGAGCCACTGTGTCTTCATTAACCCGACATGATAAAGCACAGGGCGAGTCTGATATCTCGAAGTGCTGTGCTCCAGTGAACT
>BDUI01018898.1:18758-30111 GCA_002335545.1 Apodemus speciosus
AAAAAAACAAGATAAAGAAAGGAAGAGCTAGTTTGAGCTCAAAGCCTGAAGGCACAGTGTGTCAAGACACGGTGGGTGGCAAGCAGGGGCACAAGGCAGCTGGTCACATGATAAGAGGCCAACTCTTTTTAAGTTCAGACTCCATTATAGAGAACCTGACCTAAGTTTGAACTCAGGTAAACTAACAGGCTGGTACCTAGCATTAGTTTCCAAGTTGCCCCCCAACAAAACCAGAGCCTAGCTCCAGTCTCTAGGCCAATCCCCAACAAAACTAGCATCTCCAGGTTACACCCTCAACAAGACCAGCATCTCCAGGTCATRTCCCCCAACAAACCTGYAYCCCCAGGTTACAAGCCCACCCCCTTCCTAATAACCACTAATACAAAGGGAAATAGAAATTAAGTTTAGGATAGGACTCCCAGCACCAAGTTTATGATATGACTCCAAAACCATTCTGCATGACGACAGTGCATGGTGTGTGTTGGGGGGCAGGGGGGGCGGGCAGGGGAATTGAGCTAGCTTGAGTAGAATAAAGACCCTGCTGTGAATTGCAAAAAAAAAAAAAAAAAAAAAAAGATGGAAAGATTTCTAATACTCATGGGTTGGAAGAATTAATAGAGTAAAATGGTTACTCTACCAAAAGCAATATACAGGTTCAATTCAGTCCCCATCAAAATTCTAACACAATAATTACAGTCCTTGAAGTGACAATTCTCAACTTCTCAAATCAAGACAGCTAAACCAACCTTAAACAAGAAAAGAACTGCTGGAGGTCTTGCTATTCCAGATTTCAAATTTTCATGCAGAACCATAGTAAGAAAAAGCATGCAGTCTTGGCATAAAGCAGACATATTGATCAATGGAATAGAATTGGATACCCTGACATCAATTCACACACCTGTGAACATGTGAGTTTTGATAAAGAAATCTGAACTACTCAATGGGGAAAGAAAAGTATCTTCAACAAATGTTACTCGTCTAACTGGATGTTTGCATATAGAAGAATGCAAATCGATTTATATCCATCACCCTCAACAAAACTCAAGTCCAAATGGTTCAAAGAACTCAGCACAAAACCAGACATATGACATCTGGAAGAAGAGAAAGCCCAAGCACTAAGATCAAAAATTAATATACAAGACCTCATGATACTGCAATCTTTTGTAAGACAAAGGACACCATCAATCAGACAAAGAGGAAGCCTACAGAACTGGGAATATGTTTACTAACTCCACATCTAATAGAGATCTAATATCCAAAATATATAAAGAACTCAATAATCTAGATATCAAAAAACAAATGATCCAATTACAAAATGGGGGACACATCTAAATAGATGATTCTCAACAAAAGAATTCGGATGGCTGATAAAATCTTAAAGAAATGTTCACATTCTTAGCCATCAGGACATGTAAATAGAAACCACTTTGAGATTCTATCTTATATCTGTCAGGATGGCTAAGATCAGTAAYGTAAGTGACAACCCAAGCTGATGAGCTTGTAGACCCCCATGAACTTGTAGTATTCCTGCTTCCACCTGCAAGGTGCTGGGGTTACATGTGTGTGTCATCATAGCTAACTTTGCATGGTGTTGGGAATTGAACCCAAGGCTTCAGAGGTGAAGGAAAAGGATCAGAGCCACATGTCCATCTCCTGCARGAACTGACTGTGAAATCGCTAGCTCCCTGTGAAAATAGAAGAGGACTGCATAATTCCTCCCAGCAGCTAGTGATTTAGCTAGAAGACTAATTTTCACTTATCTCATAAACTGAATATAGTTTTCATATCTTGGTGAATGTAAATATCTGGGTTGAGAAGAAAACTCAACTATAAAAATATATTTCAAGCCTTTATATTATTTCCAGAAGTGTTTTCAAATATTATTAGAATGAGATATTTCTGGATCTATTGAAGAAAGCTAAGAGGGAAAAATTAAATGATAACATGTTAGGATTTAGAGGAGGGAAAATACTAGCATTTAAAAGCCATATTCTATAAAAAATGCTGACTCGGGTCCAAGATCGTTTTCTCTACTTATCCAGGCATGCTCGTCTTACAGGTGCCAGAATCACACAATGAGCTTTAGCCGAACTGTGAAATGAATTGGGGGATTTTTAAGGTAACAAGACTGTGCCACAAAAGCAATTTGTATTTAACAAAATAACAGAAAAAAGGAAATACCTGCATTGACATTTTATTCCTGAAAAAATGTCACATGAAAATGAGTCTGTTACTAGAGATGTATTTCACGCAAAGCTAACTTAAACTTTAAGGACTCACTTACATAGCAATGAGGTTAGCATATAACTTAAATGCTGATGATCTATTTGGTAGAATTAATTTATCTTACATCAAACCCTTTTCATTCATATTACCTGTGACTATAGTAGCATTCTGTGAGATCCATTTCTTCCTGAGTCTTCTGCAACTGTGCAAGAGAAAGATTGCAACACATAGGCAAATAATAGAAATCAAGATTCATAGAAAATACATGAGAAACTGGCACCTGCCTTTAAGTCTCCTTTTACAGATTAACATATGACAGTATGTCTTTCCATAAACATAATTTATATATATATATATATGTAATTTATATACAGTATATATAGGTAATATTTATATAGTGTTTAATTAGAGGTGGGGAGAAATATACATTCAAAATATATCCATGAAGTGTCTTTTCTCTTTAGGGATTGGATCTTATACCAGCATTAGAATAAGATTTTTAAATAACTAAACACAGATAATAGATCATAAGTAATTCAATTTTGTTAAGTAAAACTGATAAATAGATCCACTATAGTTAAATAGAATTGTCATTACATCTCATGACATAAGAAGAACTTAGAATATTAAGTCATTTAATTCAATTTGATGAAAAATGGTCTACACTTTCCTTGACAAATATGAGAATTCATCCAGATATGCATAACCTTGAATTTGGGTACTGATAGCTTTTGAATACCTGTTACATGAATTTCTGGGTTGAAGTGGAAATTATTCCTTTACAAACCTTTCAAATATTGTAATTAGATAACTGTGAATTATGAGAACAATTTAGGGATGTTTTCTGTAACTTTCTTGAATTGTTTGTATTTTTTAAAGAATCATTTAACATATTTTATGTATGTGAATACACTGTTGGTGTCTTCAGACACACTAGTAAAGGACATCAAATCCCCTCACAGATGGTTGGGAGCCGCCATGTATGTGGTTTCTGGGAATTGAACTCAGGACCTCTAGAAGAGAAGTCAGTGCTCCTGACCTCTTAGCCATCTCTCCAGCCAATTGTTTGTATTTTTAAATCACCCCTGTCAGTGAGTGTTCTTTTGTAAAGAGACTCCACGAACATAGTAACTTTATAACARAGAACATTTAACTGGGCTTATACTATCAGGAATTTAGTCCAATATTCTCATGGCAGAAAACATGGTAGCATAATGCTAGACAGGTAGCTGAGAGGTCTTTATCAGCTGGCAGAGAGAGAAGGACTGGCTTGAGCATATGAAATCTCAAAGGCCATGTTTCCTCTAACAAGGCCACACCTATTACAAAATACCACGCCATCTAATAATGCTTCTCCCTGGTGAGCCAGCCTTCAACTCTATGAGCCTACAGGTCCCATATTATTCACACCACCACAGTCCCTATAACAGTTTTGTTATTATTGCCCTAGGGCCTGCCCCTTGAATTTTTATCTTAAAATGTTATTACATTAAATAGGCCATGATATATTCTTACTCAGGTATCTGTGTTCCATTTTTTAAAATACCTTTTTCAGATAGAACCAATTCTAGTACAAGCACTGTTAGAAATATTTAATGGATGCTTTCATTCATTCATATATATGACCAACTTTAAGCCATACCATTATTACAACTTATTCATGTATTATAATTTTTTCTAAATTTAATAATAAGGATTTACTATTCTTATCAAATTTATTTTAAGATATGTAATAAAATAAAAATAAAGAGTATTAAATTTTGTTAAGGCTACAACTAATAATTTTTAAATAGTTTAAATTAAAATAGTATGACATTTTTCCCTCCCTCAAACCCCTTCCAAGTCCCTACTCTTGAATTGATAGCTTCTTCTTTGAATACTGTTGTTTATTTATCTATACATATATATGCATATGTACAAATATCTGTTGAGTTTAATGCAAAGTGGTCAGCCCTAAAACCATATATACTAAAATTGCAAATATATCTATTCTTAAAAGTCAAGCATGAGATCTTGGTTCTCTTGGCTCTTGGTTCTCCACTCCTCTCCTCCCCTCCCCTCCTCACTACACCCCTCCCCTCTCCTCTCCTCTCCTTTTCTCTTTTGTATCCCTCACTCTTCCCTTTGTTTTCTTCCTCTTCCACTCCCTGCCCCATTTTCTTTCATGGCCTGGTTCAGTCTACTTGCCATGTTCAGTGTACTTTCTCTTCTGCTCTGGACTCTTCTGGATACCTTGATTGTATTCTCCTTATATCGACAATGCAAACTTCCCCAACTCTGAAAACAAAAATCAGGCATGGATGTGTGTTTTGGTAGATGAAAAGAGATCCTTGGGTCTCTTTGGACAGACACCTTAGCCTACTTGGAGATTTCCCAATCAGGGAGAGATGCTATTTTAAAGAAAAATTTCCTGGTATCTTAGTAACAGTTACGATGTTACCTATCCATCATAACAGTTAAAATTATCAAGCTATATTAGTGAAAGACCATACTAATTTGCTTATAGATCTGCATACTCTTGAATGTTACAGATGAAACAGTTTTCTATTTCAAAGAAAGATGATGAATTATACAAGCAAACTAACAATACCAAATTATTTGCAGAAGCACTAAGATATTCAGATTAATTATCAGGACTACGAATTGAATATTTTAGAGTTTTCTCCATGATTACCTTTACATTATTTCCAAATATGCTCATATTAGTGAAACTTAATTTTGAACTTGCTGAACTGCAGTAATTATTTTGAACAATGTCAGAATCATCATAATTATTTTCTCTCAGTACRAGCAATCAGTAGAATAGGTACAGATCATTGTAGGTGATGAAAACTTAAAATTAATTCAGAAAATTGTCATTTTAAGATTTCCAAAGAAATATTTCATTTTATGTGACTGCATGATTTTGAGCATTCTAATCATCTCTAATTACTCCTTTATTTTATTCTTCACAATTGTTATGAATTGCTACCATGAATAGGAGGAGTCTCAACTATTTATCATATTCTATCTTAAGGAATGTCAGGGTATATCCCCTCTAAACTTTTTTTTTCTCCCACCCACTGGTTCATCATATTTTAAGTGAATTCCAGCATGATTACTGTGGGTTTAGTTCACTAATGTTCTCTAATAKTTGCAGTAACCAGTATGTGGATCAGAATAACTTCTTAAATTAAASTCCAGCTCAGAATTCTAGGCTTTACATGGTTAATAACAATGGATGTCTGTTCATACTTTAGGAATAATTTCATTTGTATCACATAATCTTCATAAAAGATACTAAGAGAAAAATCACTGCTACTGATGATATGACTATCTGAGTAAAACTGGATTCTGTTTTTCACATAGTACAGCAGCATGTGTATTGGTGCAGGTTAGAGCCTATGTGAACATTTGAGGGTCATCTGTTTGCATATCCTGAATTTAACAAGCTCCTGCTTCATGAATATCAAAAGCTCTGTATCCTAAGTTTAGGACATACTCTTTATGTGGATGTTACTGTAATGTATAATTTAATAGTTACTGATATTGACCTTCTCATTCAAGAATAATAAGGCTGATAAGCCAGGTTCTTACTTCTCTTCTGTCATTTATAGATGGGAAGATTTAGATTGAGTCACTTATTCACTTACTTTTAATTTTTGGGTGCAAGAATGATTGTAGGACATGTTCTTCATAATGTGCCCTAATTCCAGCATGGCTTTGTCAGGGGCATCTGAGAGTAACTTCCCTCCATAGCAAGATGGAAGGATAGAGTAAAACAAATGGAGATTCACGGTAGCCAAAGAACTGCTCACATGAAACAATAAAAATTTTATTCCTTTGGAAATAACCAAAAATGTAGTTGTTCTCCTTGAATTTTCAGTTCCCTTCTTAATTCTGAGATCCATTAATACACTTCTGCAGGTTGTGGTGAGCCCAACTCTCATATTATTTCATTGCCACTTCAAAACTGTAATTTTGCTATGATTATTAATCAAGATGTAAATATCTGATATGCAGGTTATCAGATATCTGATGTATGTCATGACCCACAGGTTGAGAACCATAGCTCTAAAGAATAATTTCAATTTACTTGATTTTTATAGAATTTGAACAGGTATTAAGTACAATTCCTTATTTTAGCTGAACTAATAACCTCTTTCTTTTTAAGTTGCCAGAATCACATTTTCAGTTAAAAATTCTTAAACTGAAGAAAGAAATTGTATGATACAACCAAAAGAAAACTGAAAATAGTTCTWTCTGAAGACCCAGTTATACCATTCCTAGGCATATACCCAAAATATGTTCCACCATAGCACAAAGACACATGCTCCACTGTGTTCATAGTAGCCTTATTTGTAATAGGCAAAAACTAGAAGCAACCCAGATGTCCCTCAAATGAAGAATGGATTCAGAAAATGTGGTTAATTAATACAATGGGATATTATTCAGCTATTAAAAACAAGGACATCATGAATTTTGCAGGCAAATGGATGGAACTAGAAAATATCATCCTGAGTGAGATAAACCAGACCTAAATAGGACATGCATGTTATAATTCTCACTGATATGTAATAATTAGCCAAAAAGTACAGAATATCCATGATACACTCCACTGACCCAAAGATGTTAAACAAGAAGGAAGGCTCAAGTGAGAATGCTTAAATTCTACTTAGAAGGGAAACAAAATAATCATGCCAGGCAGAGGGAGGGAGGGACTAGGTGGGGAATAGGGAGGCAGCATCTGGTATAGAGGAGGGGAGACAGAAGAGAGATCCAGAGGGCCAGGAGAGTGAATGGAAATACGCAGCTGCCAGGGGTGGGAGGTGGGGGTATTGTCATCTACAAAGTTCATACATGAGTGTTGTTTATGAGTTACAGAAATAACCATTAATAATCTCATGTTTTAGGAAAGTGAATGGTTGGTATTATTATTTATACCTATAATGAGTCACGTAATTACTCATACCTGTGAGTCACATGTTGTCCAYAGACACACCATGTTATTCAAAATCTTTTTATTATTCTCATATCATTAGCCTTCATAGAAAACTCTACATCTCCTTTCTACTTTATCTCAATAACAGGAAGCACTCCTTGCTTCCCACCCATTCTTGACTTAAACTGTAGCAGTACAAAAAGGATAGCCATTAGATGAGGTTCTTCTAATATTAATGATGAGTATAGGCAGGAATGAGTACAGGCAGTTCTTAGGAGACATAGCACATGACTTCTTCTAACTGTTCTCAGGTCCTCCTAAGGGTATAGAAAAAAACCCGATGTTGATTGTTGATGGGAAATGTACTAAACCTCTGGGTGGTCAAAGATGACTGTAACAACTCATTCTGTATAAAGAGATTCAGTCTTGCCTGAAGAAGCTTAGGGGACAATGACAAGATTACTGGGGTAAAAAATAAGTGCATGCCGCAGTCAGTGTGGAAAGTACAGTGAGCAGAGACAGTTGCAGTGTTAGCACAGAGAGGCACTAAAGCCTGCCCCCATTGTTTCAGAAATGGAGGACCGAGGAAGTATTTCATCATGAGAGTTTTCAATTTATTACCCTTTTATAATATAGAAAACTATACCTATAAAATGGAATTTTGTTTCAGTACCCACAGATAATGTTTAATAATAATAAAGTCAAACAGGGCATATTCAATATTATCCTAGTTATAATGATTTACAGAAGTCATTATTTTGGGCAAAACTGCTTATTAAGTGGTACATTTTTTATTTCCAAACAGACAGGCTTATATCTATATGTTTAACTAGTTTCATGGCCCCATAGCTGGTGCTGTGTCAGGGTTTCTGTGTAAAACATTTTGTCTAATTAAAATGTAATTTCAAAGCCTATTTGTTATTACTTCTATTATCTTCCTGTAGGACTCTGGAATAACATGTTTATGGCTTCTGCAAACTCATCTAATTTAATCTTTGCCTAGTAACCCAAATGTCCTCTTTTAACAACAGCTGCCCTTGGAATAAAGATTATTTTAATCACAAGGCCAGCTAAATTTTAACTAATTGTCACCTCAATATTCTATTCTGCCTGTGTACACGAGCCATTCCGATGGCAAAATTGGAATTGCTAAATGCAAGTAGTTATTAATTTGTTCTCAGTACAAAGGATGCAATTAGTCATCTAAAAATAAAGCTCTCAGAGTTGGAAGAAAAGCAATGAATGGAACAAGTCCTCATAATTTAATATCCTTCATTTTGATTTCTGAGCAGATTTCCTGAATGACACTTAGAGGCCAGCACTGAGAGCATTAACCACCATGTCCAAGTCACTCAAACAGCCTTAATGACTTGTGAATAAATTGCGAGCTGAAACAGAATGAGCGCAGTGTCTTCATGATTTCTCCTTCCATCTGTTGGATCTTGAGTCAGTGTTAGATTGCTGAGTGAAGAAGTTYGAGAGCATACACTGTGTCAGTGRCAGGACAAACCCCGACTCAGGAGATCAACACAGAAACCTGGCCTCTCTCCTTTCCTTAAAGTTCAAAAGATGCTGCTGTCGCAGGTTTCACACTAAGTATCACAGACATAGAATTATGGCCCAGTTTCACYAACAGGATTTCACTATATCTGAAGAACCTAATGAGAACCACATACTCCCCTTAGGTAGTCAGCTATTGACCTGTTCACTAGATGAGCAGAGAACAGGCCTGACAACGGGACCAAATGATTGCACCAAGCCTGTATCCAAAGCTTGATCTCTACGGGTCACAAGATAGAAGAGAGGCAGCTCTTGCAAGTTGTTCTCAGACCCTCACACAAGTACTGGAGCATGCGCACTTGTACACATAGATACCTATAACAAACATAATGTAATAAAAATAAACACAAATAAAAATAGAAAATTGGGAACATTGTTAAACTTCAAATTCCCCAAATCAAAACAACATATTTTTCAAATTTTTGAATATGCTTAGCAAAAAAACAGTCAAAATTCACTTCTTAAAAGCTACAAAGCTAAATGTAAATAATAGAGGATAGGGTTACTTTTATCTCATAATTTTAATAAATTTGTTTTCAAGTTCTTATCTAATGGACTCTTCCATGCATTTTATTTTATGGGAAAAAGCCAGTCTTATCTCTCTCACTCTCATCTGGTGAATTTCTTTCCTATGTCTATAAATAATACAATTAAACCGAGCTGGCTACTCTCTGAGGACCCTTTCTATGGAGCCTCATTATCTTCACAAGCAGAATGCTTCTACATGTGCAGCATCTTCGCTGATGTTCTACCTCATCCCTGTAGCCTGTTCTGAGGCCATTCTCACATTCATGTATATTCCAACTGATGTTTAACACAAGCAAAGGCTTAATCAACTCTAACAACATTCTTTTATCTTTTGCTCTTTGTCAGTTCACATTCCTTTTCTCACCCAGTTTAAGAAACTGAGGTCATAAATATATGGCTCATGTGCACAAAACTCCATGAAGATCTCCGAACTTCATCCATGGGATGTGATCAAACATGGAACATGGAAGGCAAAGGCAGGAGAATCAGAAGTCCAAAGTCACCCTCTGCTGTATAATTTGTTCAAGTTTATCATAGAGTATATGATAATTTGTCTAAACCACAACAAAAATCAAGATCAAAATAGCACATAATTAAAGTGGTACTCATATAAACCTAGAAAATCATGACATAGAAATGATTTAAGACTAGCACTAAGACAATCTTTCATCCTCATCTTCACTTCCATCAGATCTCTCTTCTAATCCTCAATGTCAGCATCTCAGAACTTTCTTCATATCTCAACAGCTTCTGCATCAATAGGTATACAGTAATGGCCAATATTGATGCTTCTAAATCCTGTATTTAAATATCTATAGCTAAGTCCTATTTTTCCATGCATTCAGCAGTTATTTATTCCACATCTATCTAGGCATTGCTGTAGTCACAATGAATAGAATACTAAGCAAAAATGCAGTGCCTGACTTGTTTGTAGAGATCCATGCTGTGCAGAAAGTAAAGCTTGATGAAATAGTGCAGAAATTTTCAAATTGTCCTAAGTAAAATGAACTCAAGTCACAGAGTGAAGCTGCATGTTTAATAAGTAGCTCAATATGTTTTAAAATGTCAGAAAAGAAATTCCCCTAGAAAGTGACATATTTGGTGATTTATAAAGAATGAAAACTATTCATCAAATATTAAAATTGGGAGGGTACAATCATACTAAGTGGGGAATTGGGATTCCTGCAAAAAAATGAAACAAGGAGACAGTATTCTTGAAGAACAGTTGACAACCAGTACCACTCACAAGGTTATTGCACTCAGGAACACCAGGAGCTAGTACCCAACTTAGGCCAAGCAAAAGTCAAACAATATTTGTATTGCTCTTTGTGAATAGCATATCCACATCTATAAAAGTAAATTATAAAAGTGTCTTAAAAAGTCCACACTAACAGATAGGTCAATCCTTTAATAACATAGTATAGCTAAATATAGGCTATAGTGAAGGGGAATTTTCTGTTAGGGGATCTCCAATAGAGACAGAAAGCCTGGACCTGGGAACACTGGAGACATGAATGCTGCAGACAGGACTTTGGGTTGGAGAGAGAACATCATGAGAGCTAGAAGCTTAGAAATAAGATAATTCCTTCGTGGTAGGTGAGGTGGGGCCAAAATTTGAGAAATTTCTCCACTAATATAAAGTAATTCTACAAAGCATTCATGTAAAAGAGAGCGCAGAGACTATGTTTTCATTTCTTGAGTTGTTGGCAGCATGATTTAGCATTTTGCAACCTTTAATTTTTCTATGTTGCATATGATCACATATGCCAAATATGTAAAAGAAGTAAACTTGCATTCTTAGTTAAAGGAAGCACTTGTATGTATGTTCTTTCATTTGTTTTTCAAATAGGAAGTCTCAGATGCAGATAAGGCGATAGCATGTTGGGTCACCATGAAGACCTGAATTTGGATTCCCAGATTTCTCACTTGAAAACTGATCTGAGCAGTGATCATATATTATACCAGTTCCGAAGGAGATGAGAAAAGAAGCAGGAGGATCTCTGAGGCTCAACAGCCAGCTTACCTGGCTCGGTGAGTTGGTGAACTACAGGCTCAGTGAGAGAACCTCCACCTCAAAACATAAGATGGAAATTGATAGAGGATGGCCAATCAGCAACA
>BDUI01018921.1:0-15530 GCA_002335545.1 Apodemus speciosus
TTTTAGGTCTGGATGGTTTTCCTCATATCCTTCACTTGCTTGTTCATGTTTTCATGTAGATCTTTGAGAGATTTTTGTGTTTCCTCTTTCATGACTTCTTCCCATTGACCCAAGTTCTCCTGTATTCTTTTAAGTGATTTTTGCATTTCCTCCCTATTGGCTTCTATCTTTTGTCCTGTATCCTCCTGAATTTCTTTAATTGATTTTTGTGTTTCCCTCATAAGGGCTTCTAACTTTTGATCCATTTTCTCCTGTATTTCTTTAAGGCATTTATTTATGTCCTTCGTGTGTTCCTCTAACAGCATCCTGACCAAGGATTTTAAATCCAAATCTTGTTTTTATGGTGTGTTTGTGTATCCAGTACTTCCTGTTGTGAGAGAATTGGGTTTGGATGCTGCCATGTTGCCTTGATTTCTGTTAGTAACGTTCCTACTTTTGCCTTTTGACATCTGGTTATCTCTGGTGTTAGTTGGCCTTGTTGTCACTGGCTGGTGTTTGAACTTCCTATGAGTCTGGGCCTGTCTGTTGGTTCTTTACTGGTGCCCTGGGGGCAAGATGGAGACCACTGCTGCTGAGTGCTGGGAGGAACGCAAAGCAGTCATCCCCGAACCGAGTTGGTGCAAGGCCCTGTGAGCAGTGGGCATAGAGATGGCCAGCCTAGCCTCCCAGGCCCTGGCTACAGGTGAAAGTCTGGCAGGTTTCCACCTGAGCGATGTTTGTCTCGGATTAAGTCTGCGTACCTGGGCCCATCTGTTGTTTCTCTACAGGTGACATGGTGGCAAGATGGAGACCTTGTACACAGATTTAAGCCAATAGAAATTCTTCATTGGTCATGGAGAGACACTATACTAGATATTCGGAATCCCAGTGTAGTGCTTAGTCATTTTGGAGGTAGTATTTTAGCAGAAATTCCATATTCTAGATGGACATACTTTAGTTAACAAGAACAGTTAGCCAGAAGCAGAACTACTGAATCCTAAAATCAAGGTTAGCAAATTTATAGACTTTCCCAGAAATAATAATTTGATAGATTATTTGTTTTTACATTGGCAAGTGGTGGTGCCTACATGCTGAGTTTTATGGCCTGACTGTTATTTATATCATGAAGGCAGTTATGCTAAGGTCTAGAATCCTGTTACAATAATGTTGTTATCAAAATACTAAATACATTTATCCCATCTATCAAACACATAAATCTCAACAATTTTAACATGTTGCAAAGCCCAGAAAGTCACTTCTGAATCTCAAAAGACTCTTAAATATGAATACTTGTATATTTGAAAAATATTATCAATAAACTATCATACAAAATAACCATTCCCGTTCCAAAAGGGGAAAGAGGAGATAAACTATGATTAACAAAACTCAAAACCCAAACAGGGAAACACCAAATCAATGGACTCCATGTCTATACCTGGATCATTTTAGTGACATCCTTAGAACTCCCGGAGTCTTGGAGGTTCTAGGACCCTACTTTTAGTACTCGTAACAAATATGATCTCTCTTAGGGTGGCTTCACACTCTAGCCTTAGGATTCTTAGGCAAATTTCTCAATGTGTTGGCATCTGGATTCCTAGAATCTCCACTGTAACTTGGGCTTTATCTTCAGTTTCCTATGAAGACCTTCCAGTGTTATATTCAATAAAGGAATGCAATCCTGACACTCTTGCCTGACCTCAGTGTTGTTCATGAACTTTTTATACTCTTCCTCTTCCTAAAATTCTGAAGTTAGCCATAGCCTTAAATTAAGCATTGAATGGGTGATAAGTTGGATTTATTCTACCAACTTAAGATATAACCTGGCCTTATCTGCCATAGATAAAGTGGCTTCTGAGTGTCTTACTAATGGAACCTGGGAAAATACATTATAATAGGCTAGTTTGACCAGGAAATCTCTTACTTTGCATTCATAGTCCTATCAAACTTTTCAAGTAAATCTGAATGTTTATAAAATACAACTGGTGATAAGTAGGAATTGGTTTTCAAGATTCTTTTACTATTGTATCAATTCAAAGTTTATAAGTTCCAATTACTTTTGCTTACATTTTAAATAACTACAGATTCTTTCTGTGTACTTTTTCTTTATACCTTTAATGTTACTCATGTTTTCTCTCTCCTTTTTTTTATTTGCATCCCCATTAGAAACCTCAGTAGACAAGGTAAAAAATAACCATGCCCAGCATTAATCGTATACTGTATTGAATTTTTCTCCATCAAACAACTTTTTAAATTTCTTTGAATTTAGTCCCACTCAATTGTTCAGTACATATGAACACAGCCAGACTCTCCTTCAGTATACAAAACATTTTGCAGCTAAAATTGCCCATTGAAATCTATGTGTTTCCTTTTAAAACCTCTTGAGATAAACATCTGCTTTTCATATTTTCTCTTTGTACTCCTGGTGTTCTCAACTCCCAACAGTGGCCCACTAAGCTCTAATTACAGCATGCTAGACCTTTTTCTGGTTGAAAATTCCAAATTCTCCCACATTCCTCCCACAAACCACTTTCAATATTCAACAAATTAATACCAAAATGGATCTGCAGAGCATAAAAGGGAGGGGTAGAAATGATATGATTATATTCCATTTCAAATTAAACTAAATATTAAAATAAAATGTTTTCAAAATGTTAAAAATGAAACAAAGCAAGACAATTCAGACCTCAGACTGCCAGACTGATTTCCAGAGTGGTTGTACCAGCTTGCAATCCCACCAGCAGTGAAGGAGTGTTCCTCTTTCTCCATATCCTCATCAATACCTGCTGTCACCTGAGTTTTTAATCTTAGCCATTCTGACTAGTGTGACCATTACCTATCTAAATTACACCTGGGCATTTTGTCCCAATTAAAATCTGTGTTCTAAGATTCTTTGTACTCAGGAGGATGCAAACTACTTAGATAAAAGAGAAAAAGACTACTGATTTTTTAAAAGGCAAGACTGTTATTTTGTTCGAATGAAGAGTTGTGTAATCGATTATAGATAGGAATATTTGACTGAAGTATTTGTTAGATTTTGATTTAGAAAATTGTACAATACAGAGCTTAATTCTCATTTTCAAGTGAAGAACAATGCCTGGGTAAGTGTACTGAGACCATGGTTGTTACTTGAACTTCCCCTCTTATTTATAGGGAAATTCCCCACCAATTATTTGTTTCAGTTTGAAAGGTTTAAGAAGAAAGAAAATTCCATCTACAAGTATAGAGCATTTAGATAAAAATTCATATTCTTTTCACCTGAGATCCAACCTGTAATTTCCTGAGCAGAATATATGAAGAAAAAGTCTATTACTTTAAGAGAAAAGCAATCTTAGACAAATCTGACTATATTATTGAAGATTCATTTTAAGTGTAGCAGAATTTTCATGCCAAGTATGGTACACTACAGGGTCATACATAAATTAAAACAGCTGATCATTGTGTTTCTGTGCCACTTGATGAAACTTTATATATGTAAATTCCTTTTTTTAATTCCATAGTTACCAAATGTGCACAAATTAATGTAAACAAATTCTAATGTTTTATATTTTAAAGTTATATGTTATAAATTTAATATTTAATATTTAATTTAATTTCATATTGTTATATAACATTAGTATATTATATATAGTGGACACAAAGTAGATACACATTACCTTGCGTAAAATTATGTAAAACTGCTTTCTCAATATTTTAAAAGATTTAATTGCTTTAGTTTTTGAAATTATAATAAAAATGTGTTCTTTCTGAATTCCCTTTCCTACCTCCAAAATATCCCATATATCCTCCTTGCTTTCTTTCAATTTCATGATCTCTTTTGTCATGAATACATGTTACACACACACAAACACACACACAAATGCATATATGTTCCTAATACATATGTATGGATGTTTTGCTGGCATGGATGTATGCATATCACTTTTATGCAGTGCCCTTAGTGATAAAGAGAATGTTCGTTCTAATTAAACTCACATTTTAAAATTCCATTTCAACTCTACATGGCATTCAGCAGAAACTCAAGATTTTTTTTAAYATTTTGAAATAAAAGAATAAAATTTAATGTAAATTGATAAAAACTATTTATAAATCTTAACTTTATTATTCATAAACATGAAATGATCAGCTTTAAGAATAACTTAAAACCTAGCATCATATTAAACCATAGGTTTAAAACTTGTGCTTATGGACGAAATTATAGCTTGTTTTAAATTTGTCTGTTTTTGACTATAAAATTGTTAGTATATTTTATTATTTTCAGAGAATTCATTCTTTAGGCTTATAAAGAACTTGACATATTTCATTAAAAGTAAATTATTTTTTTCTTTTTCAATCAGTGTTTCCTCCATCATTTGTTACTACACATTTGGTTTGTACATTTTTACAAGTTTTTAATAGTTTGAGTAAAAATGTTAAATGCATCCGTATTGTCACAATAGCTTTTATATTCATCATAGACTTCTTGCTTGGGGAGTGAAGTCTCAGGATGCTCCTCTAAGGTATTTCATATCCAGGAAAAGGCATGCGTTTGCTGTCCCCGACTACATGGCATTCTGATCACTTTTCTCTGCACTACTAAGACCAGAAGGTAGTTGAAGGTAGAGGTAGAGTTTCCCCAGGTTTGTAAACTTCTCAAATTCTTGAAAAATGCAGTCCACTTTAGATTGTATAGTTTTGCAGATGGAGTTCTTGATCTTGTGTTGCAGAACTTTGGCCTCTGTCCCTGGCAGCCCGGGAACAAGCCGGGCAGAGCCACCCTGGGGTTGAGGGCTCTGAGGGGAAGCTGCTGACTGGCATCAAGCTGCTGTGGTGGCAGCCTTTATTGTTCCTCTGCCATCGCCCAGGGCTCAAGTGAGTCGCTTTCTCCAGAAAACTGAGGGACATCCTTGTGAGACCACAGGGCTCTACATTTCCAGGCGGCGCAATGTCCCCCCAGCCCTGCCAAGAGCTGAAAGGAAAACTTTCTAATTTCTTTATAGATGTACTTAGTGCTATGAATTTTCCTCCTAGCACTGCTTTCATGGTGTCCTATAAATTTCGGTATGATATGCCTTCATTTTTGTTGAATTCTAGAAAATCTTGAAATTATTATTTTTTTATTTCTTTTCTGACCCAAAGATCATTCAGTAGAGAGCAGCTCCATTTCCATGAGGTTGCAGGTTTTCCAGTGTTTTTGTTTTTCTCCATGTCCAGCTTTAAGTTATGTTATAACAATATACAAGGTATTATTTCAACTTTCTTGTATCTTTTATCTGTGGGGTTTGCTTTTTGACTATCTCATCACTTTTGGAGGAAGATCCATTAAGTGCTGAGAAGAAGACATATTCTTTTGTGTTTGCACGAAATATTCTGTCTGTTAGTTCCATTTAGTTCAGAAGGTTTGTTAGTATCGTTATTTCTCTGTTTAGTTTTTGTCTGGATGTCCTGTCAATTGATTAGAGCAGGATGCTCTCTCCCCCTACTAGTGTGTGAGGTTCAATGTGCAATTTGCGATTTAACAATAATTCTTTTACAAATGTGGGTATCCTGGTGTCTGGGGCATTAATGTCCCGATTTAAGCTATTGTCTTTGTAATTTTTTCTTTTGATTAGTATAGAGTGTCCTGTCTCTTTGATTAATTTTGGTTGGAAGTCTCTTTTATTAGATATAAGAATGGTTACTTCAGCCTGCTTCTTCAGTCTGTTTGCTCAAAAAACATTTTTTCTCTGGACCCTTACACTGAGGAAATGTTTATCCTTATTGCTGAGGTGTGTTTCTTGTATACAGCATAGGGATGGATCCTGTTTTTCTATCCATTCTCTTAGAATGTATCTTTTTGTTGGAATATTGAGTAGATTGATGTTGAATGATATTAAGGGCCAGTAGTTGTTATTTTCTAATTGTTTTTATGTTGATGGTGGTGGTGGTGGAGGGGTGTGTGTGTGTGTGTGTGTGTGTGTGTGTGTGTGTGTGTGTGTGTGTGTGTTCCTGGTTTTTGTTGGTATGGAATTAATTAGTTCCTATGTTTTCTTAGATGTAATTATCCTCCTTGTGTTGGATTTTTCCTTCTAGCATTTTCTGTAGGTCTGGATATGTGGATAGATATATTTCGAATTCGGATTTGTCTTGAAACGTCTTGTTTTATCCATCTGCGGTGATTGAGAGTATTTTGGGGTACAGTAGTCTAGGTTGCTGCCATGGATCACTCCTGTTGGATATGGGGTCCCTGAGATGAGGGTCCTCTAAGTCCAGGTGGGTAAGGATTCGGCAGTGACAAACAGAAACAAACACAGAGGCAGTTTGAATCTAGTGTATTTTGCAGCTATAAAGCAGGGGATTTTATACCTTAAAAACCAAACATAACAACTCTTAGAAACTGTATCCAGTGAAACAATCACTAATACCAACAAAATTCATTTGGCACAGTAAAATACAAAAATCGTCCATGCATTCAAACTCTGAAACTACATGTTCAGTGAATCGCAAACAGAACAGGTAACATCATTATTAATAAGATAAATCTTCTAAATATAACAATTCTAAAAGAATGTATTCATTAGGGTGGTCGTCCAAGGTTAGTGGCATATTCCCAAGAAAAGGTTAATAAATTTTTATGGTCAGTTCGATTAACCACTGATCTAAATTTCCAGCCCCATGTGGTATTATTTAATATCTAATGCCTGGCTTTGTATAAATCTTCAATGCATAAATTTAAACTATTTTAATTTTCTAATTAAGGCTTTCTTTACCATATACAAGAACCTACCTCTGATGACACACTTGTTGCCATATGAAATGTTATTGTTGGGAAAGTATTTATCTGTCATAATAATTCTGTAAATGGTTTGAAAAGTAAATCTTTGGTTTTCCTGGAGATAAGGTCATGTTAGTGACCCATCTTGAGGGATGGTTTTGTATCCATTATTCTTGCTTAATATCATGGTCTAGGCTTCCAGGAAGCTGTAACTAAGAAAGGTATAAAAGACAACAACAAAAAAATGCCATAAGAACTACTGCTTAATGTTTGCTCTGGCTAAGAGTTTCACAACTGGTTCCAGGAGACCTCCTTCAAATGCCTCACTGTGAGGAGCTTGTCACACAAATTCTAGTGGGGTCAGTGTGGCAGGTTGGCAGCTATGGTTATTTATTTATTTATTTATTTATTTACTTATTTATTTATTTATTTATTTTAGAAGTTTCAAGATAACTGTCCAGTACCTTCATTCACTTTAGAATTTAAGATTTCTTTTGAGAAGTCTGTTGTAATTCTAGTAGTTCTCCTTTTTTTCTTACCTGGACTTGTTCTCTTGCAGTTTTTAATATTCTTTTTTGTTCTATAGATTATGTGTTTTGATATATATATATATATATATATATATATATATACATACATACATACATACATATATATACATATATATGTCTGCCTCAGGGTTAATAGAGTTCTACAATCTTCTTGCATGTTTATAAGCATCTCCTTCATTACACTGGATACTTTTTCTTCTTTAATTTTGTTGAGGATATTACCTATGCATTGTAGCCTGAACTATTCACCATCTTTTATTCCTATTATTCTTAGATTAGGTCTTTTCATGGTATCTCAGATATGCTGGATGTTTTGTGTTAGGAAGTTTTTAGGTTTAACATTTTCTTTGACTAATATATCAATTTCTTCTATTGTATCTTCTATGCCCAAGATGCTCTCATTCATCTCCCATATTCTTTTGATGCTTGCATTTGTTGTTCCTGTTCTCTTTCCTAGGCTTTCCATCTCCAGGAGTTCCACTTATATTTATGTTTTCATTATTGCCTCTATTTCCACATTCAGGTCTTGCACAGTTTTATTTATGCCCTTTACCTATTTAATTGCATTTTCCTGTATAGTTTTAAGAGATTTATTTGTTTGCTCTCTAAAAAAAACCTCTATCACCTTATAAGACTATATTTAAGGTCATTTTCTTGTGTTTTTGGTTATSTTAGTATATCCAGGACCTATTGTAGTAAAGTAGCTTTGTTTAGGTTGATTCATACTGCCCTGTGTTTTGTTGATTGTGTTCTGTTGAGGCCCTTTCATCATCTGGGTTGGTTGGATCCCTAGGTATTCTTGTTGTAGGGAGAACACCTACAATTTGCAAGGTTGCTGAACCTCAGTGGTCCTGGCAAGCCTTTGCTGAGTATCCTTCAGTTGTGTGGTTCTTGCCTTCCAATTCTATATGTTTCAGTAACCTCAGGTCTAATGAAGATGGGCAGAAAGGTGGGAAAACTTCCAGGGTGCTCAGGGTAGATTGGCTTGGCCCAGAGGGCTCTGAAAGCAGGGAAGATGTGTGGGCGAAGGGAACATTACCTATATGGTTCAGGAATCAGATGAAGGTCAAGGAGAGAGGACAGGAAAATGGAGGGTGCCCTGGGATAGCAGGATTCTCATGGCAGCCTGGATTGCCCCAGAGAACTCAGCAATCAGGGAAGATGGCTAGGGAAAGAAAAATCTTACCTGTATGATTCAGGTTCAGCAAGTGTGATGAAGGTGGGGAGAAAAGGTAGCAGGAAAATGTAGGTCTTCCTGGGACAGCGGATTGCTCTTGGTTTGATTTTCCAATCGTTTATTTTGTCTAATGCCTGATAAAATTTTTGATGAAAAACTTCTGAATTTAGTTAAAATATACTTAACCCTTAAAAATCACTAATTTATACTTATCCAATTTTTAGTATATCATGTTCTCCTTTAAGCAACTCAAAATCTTTGGAAAAACATGTCAAAAACATTGCCATACCACAGCTTACAAATATTTTAAGAGATAAAATATGTAGCTCTGGTTCAGATCAATAAGTTCCTTCTATAAACATCAAATGTCAATTACTAAATTCTAGTTGAATTCTTACACACATGATAGACTTAGACATATATAAAATAAGAAATTGATTCTGGTACTGAAAAATGTACTTCCTCTTTAATAATTCAATGGTGTGGCACTTCCATGAGTCACAGATTTATTTAAAGCTTCAAAGATTGGAATATCACAAATTATTTAGTTTATTTGTGTCTACTTTATATRCTAGTAAAAGGAATCATCTCTTTTCAGATAATGTAAATCCTGTCAGGTCATTTGAAATTATATATACTGTAGATGTCTGCATTTAGAAGCTATTGAGACATGTATTCCCCTCTCTTGAATGTAAAGATATAACCACAGAGTCATAGTTATTTTGCCAGAGATATCAAAATAATTTGTTCATTACATGATGTTCAGGATAATGAGTAGCTATAGACAGATACGTGACAGATTTATGATAGAACAGGTGACTTTTTATGTGTATCATGAATAAGCATGTATCCTAATGGCATCATTGTTATCCCTTTCCTTAAAAAAAATATTAGTTATTTCTCACAGTGTGCTTTAAAGGGCCTTGATATTAGAAGATTGGCTGCTACCTTTTGCATAGAGCTTGTTCAAAAATCAGTTTTGTCAAGCACAGTTAATTTCAAAACACAGAGAAATATTTTAATGTAAACCTAAGTACAGGATTTATTTATCAGATATCAGAGCATTTTGAAAGTTACTTTTTACTACCACTTGAAAAAAGAAAGCCAAAACTTCAAAACAACAACCAAACTGGGTAGAATGGATGTTTATGTACCTTGACATTCCAATAATCTCTGGTGAAGGACTCTGCTTTTCTCCACCTCCCATAATCTTTATACCAGACTTTGCAGCTATACAAGTTAAAAAAGAAGAAAATACTCATGAAAATGATGCATAAACTTTACTGTCCATTAGTGAGAATGTGAAGAGTTAAACTAAATTTCAGCAAAACAACATATGAGATAACTACATTAGAAGATGCTGAAAATAATGCTGCTTCTCTGTGGAGCTGTATGGTGTTACTCTGTAAGGGTGAAGGCCATCTGTTTGATCCACAGTAGAGGACTATGAAAGTAACAAGACATTTATGAAAGAAAAATGTCTGTATATGAGTAGAAACAGATATATCAATGTGAATGCATACAAAAGAATAGATCAAATTTTTAGCAAGTCATTGGATGTGGAGCAACAATTGTAGTTCTGTTTTCTTAGATGTGAGGACACTAAGCTAAAAGTCACATACTTCTACTATTATAAAAAACAATAGGAAGCAATCTTACTAAGGTAATACTCCTGTTGATATTGCCTCTTATATGTAGAATTGTATGCAGAAATCTTACATGATATATAATGAAGTCATTAAATAAAATAAGTAACAGCAATATAATTGCTTTTTATTTATCTATTAAAATATATGTTATATAGTAGTTTCACATTAAAAGATAAATATTAGATATGAATTTTACCTATAAGTAGTTCTTCAATTACAACAATAAACAGTGATACGTTGCTCCAGAATAAAGTGAGGCAGTTGTGCTTGCAGTATATAAAATAGGCTGTCTGAGACCAGACAGGCTTTCAGAATCTGAAATTGAAGATATGATAAATTGCTTGTTGTGATTGTGCTAAATTCTGGGATTTTTTTTTTAATTTATAGGTGAAAATTTCAGAAGTGAAACATGACAGATTATTGAATTTTAGGATTAAAAAATATTAAGATGTGACATGAATATTTAAATTCATTGAGCATCAATAAATTTCCATACTTATTTAGATTCATGGGAAAGATTTGCACAATATTTAATTTTTCACTTAATCGCTCTCAAAAGTATTAGTTCTGAACAAGATTCTGTTTTTTTTTCTGGTATGGAATTTATTTCTGCTGTTCTCTTGTGTGTAGTCAATCTTCTATTTGAGTTTTGATTCTACTACCTTCTGCATGTTTAGATTTCTGAATAGATATTATGCAAATTTGGTTTTTGTCATGGGATATCTGTTTCCTCCATTTATGGTGATTGAAAGTTTTGCTGGGTATAGTAGTCTGTGCTAGCATCTGTGGTCTTTTAGGGTCCTTAAAATATTTACCTAGATCCTTCTGTCCTTTACAGTTTCTGTTGAGAAGTTAGGTATATTTCTAATATGTCTGCACTTATATGTAGCTTGCCCCTTTCCCCTTGAATCTTTTAATATTCTTTCTTTCTTCCATATATTTAGAGTTTTGATTGTTTTGATTATGATGTGTCAGGGAACTTCCTTTTTAGTTCTGATCAATCTGATATTCTAGGAGCTGCTTGTATGTTTATATGTAGCTCTTTCTTTAGTTTTGGGAATTTTACTTCTATGATTTTGTTAAAAATATTTTCTGGCCTCTAAGCTAGAAATCTTCTTCTGTTCTCATATTCTTAGCTGTGGTCTTTACATAGTGTGCCAGATATTCTGGATGGTTTGTGTCAGGAGCTTTTTTTAGACTTACCATTTTCTTTTACAGATGAGCCTTTTTCTTTTATCATATTTTCAACTCCTGAGATTCTTTCATTTAGCTCTTTTGTCTTGTTGATAATACTTATATCTGTAGTTATTGTTTGCTTACCTAGATTTCCATTTTTAGAATTCTCACAGTTTTTGTTTCCTTTATTACTTCTATATTAATTTTCATGTCTTGAACAGCTTCCTTCACTTGTTTCTCCCTCCTGCCCCCAGCTTCCTTGGGAGACTTCAAGGAATTTATGAATTTCCTTCAGTTTTTTGTTTGTCTTTTCCTTGAATTTCTTAAGAGATATTTTTGTTGTTTTTTTTCTTCCAAAACCTTTATGTCTTCGTAAAGTTTGTCTTAAGGTCATTTTCTTCTACTTCAGTTTCATTGGGATATTCAGGTCTTTTTGTCATTAGATAGCTGGGCTCTGAAAGTGCCATATTGCCCTGGCCATGATTGATTGTGTTCTTTTCCTGGCATTTATGCATCTCAGTTTGGGATGATTATAGGTCTAGTGCTATTTTCTGAGTTTATCTTTATCAGATGGGTGTTTTGTTCCTTAGTTTCTCTTTCCTTTTTGGACTTTTGAGTTTTGTAACCTGGATTCCTAAAAGCTTGCTTGAGTTCTGAGGTCCTGAGGATTCTCCGACTCAGTTTTGGGCTTGACTTCTGGAAGGGGTCTCTGTCTTTTAGACTGGTATGGCCTGCATCTCAGCAGCTGGATTCTGACACAATTGGGGCAGGGTTCCTGTCCGTGGGACAGATAGTGAGGTGGAAATCGARATAAAGTAAATTGGATCTTCAAATCTAACTCTTGAAAGTGGAACATTTTGKCTGCCAAGTGGGTTACTTACCTGTTCTCTGATCTCAATTTTTTTCATAAATTTTTATCTAAAATACAAAAGTTGTGAATATTTTCAAATATATTCCACCAATTACTTTTTGTTAACTTAACATGAACCTAGACATATCTAGAACAACAGAATATTAGTGACATTCCTGAACAGTGATCTTGGTTCATGTAAGCAAGCATGATAAGCCAGCCATAAAATGCAAAGCAATAGGCAGAACATGCAGTTGTCTCTGCTTCAATTCCTATTTCTAGGTTCCTGCTATGAGTTCCTGTTCTGGCTCCCATTAGTAATGGAGTGGGATCTGAGTGTTATAAACTGAAATAATCCCTTTCCTTCCCAAATTGTTTCATAGTGTTTTATCACAATGTGAGAAACTCTACATACGACAACAATTGGTATAATGTTCATGAAACATTGTTTTGCTCTTTTGGAAATGTTGGTAAAAAGGACTTTAGAACTTTGGGCTAGAAAAGCTCTTTGAGTGTTCTGAGATTAGTGAGTGATTATGGGACCATATATGAAGATGCAGACAGCAATGTGGATCCTGGAGGCCTAGCTCCTTAAGTTGCTGAGGAAGAGTGAGAGTTCCTTAATTACTCTATTAGGGACATCACTATTTTAAATTTAAAACATTTTGTTTTGTCAATTACACTTTTCAGCTGGGCTGTATAAGGAGAAGCCACTGAGTCAAAATTTCTGTCAACTATTTCTTCAGCGTCAGCATGCAAAAACTGTGGTCCAGAAGAGGCAAAAGATGATGTGTCCCAAGTGATACTAGTTTTGAAGGCATGAGTAGGGTCTAGGATGACACTGAGGTTTTAGCCTTATGAGAAATCCAGACAGCTTCTGAGGCTTAGCATGAAAGGCCAGGAAGGAACACTCATAAAGATACAGCCTTAGTTATAATAAAAGCCCCAGGATTAAAAGTGACATGGAGAGAAGTTGAGGCCTGGAATCATGTAGCAGGTATAGAATTCCTAAAAGAAAACACACACACACACACACACACACACACACACACACACACACACACACACACACTGTGGCTATGGATCATGGTAGATCCCAATTGCTGAAAAAAAATCTGTATATCTGAAAATACCTGTATCTGAAAATGCCCTCGTACCTATATAGCAGCAGGTATAGATAAAATGGCCCATGATGAGACTCAGAAAGCAACTTCTGAGTGTTGGAGGAGGGTTTTGTGAATTGTGTATTCAGATGGTAATTTCAGTGTCCTAAAATCTATTGTTCAGACACTGGCATTGTCATGAATATCAAAGACTCTCCAAACTGGACACAGGAGATAGAAAACCTGGACTTCTGATCCCACATTTGTTGCAGGGCTGCCTTGCCTGGCTTCAGTAGGAGAGGATGTGCCTAATTCTGCAGAGACCTGATGCACCAGGGTGGGAGGATATACAAAGGGCCCTACCCTTTCAGAGATAAAAGGGAGGAAGGATGAGGAGAGGACCAGAAGGGGGCACCATTTGTATTGTAAATAAATGAACAAATAAATATATAAATGCAAAACTTAGATCATTTTCAGAGAAATTAAATCTCTTCATTTTCTAGTCCTATTCAATAGCCCATTTAATGTTATTTTTATGAACTATAGAAAGAATATATTGTGGATTATATGGATGCATCATCTGCCAATTAAAAAACCTATAGCTTATGGCCTATGGAATTGGCAGGAAATAGGATGTAGAATATCTGGCAGGAAAAGGAACTCTGTTTTGGAGCTAGGCAGGGATCTGCTCAAGATGTGAGGAGATTGACATATGGTATCTGACCACAGCCATGTGGCAGAATGTAGWTTAAAATACACGGGTTATCTTACCTTCTGATTGTAGTCAGAGAAGAGCCTAGATATATGGGTATTTGAAAATATATTGTGAGTCTCAATCTTATTTCTGGTAGCATAGGTTGGGAAGCAGAACCAGGCCTAGTTTCTACAATGACATTTTCTGTGATCTGTAGAAACAGGAGGTTGTTTAATCTGAAAGATTTGTGGACAGTCTTTTCATATTTGCTTACATTTTTATCACTTTTAAATGTTAAGCTTTTCTATTACATTATGATCTCTTTGAAATTAGTTTATAAGTTATTTAGCACCTACCTAATTCCAAAGTTTAACACAGAACCTGAAGAAAATCATCTAGTGAGATTCAATAATTCATTTGTTTGTATATCTATGTGTATATAATTTAGTTCTTATATACCTTAATTTTATAATACTTAAGAAATTATGTTTGTTCTTGGCATAGTACAGCACACAACTGCAATTTTAGCATTTGGGAGCAAATAATATAAAATCGAGGCTAAGCCTAGCCTGGTCCACATGAAATCTTGTCTCAGATAATCAAGCAAACCATGTTTGTAAGAAATATATGTGATTTAATTGTACTATTTATTTTAATAAATAATAATAATAAATAATACAATAAAGCATACCCCATGAAGTCAAAATCTATATCCTAAAGAATCAAATGTTATCATAAAATATATATAATTTTCTAACTGATTCTTACAAGGTATAAAAAACATACATGCCCCAGAGTAGAACGCCACAGAAGAAGAACTCAGCAGTATTTTGGAAATTGTTTTGTCTCAATTTACATTGTTTAGGCTGTTTAATTTATTGCCAAGTCCAGTGTGGCCCTGGTGAGAGCAGAATGACATGGTTTCTGCTCCTGTGACAGGACCCCCAGCGTGAGCCTCTACTAGTGTTAATTGCTCCTGTGGATATAATTCTTCTTTGTGTAATAATGTACATGCTTCCAAATTCTTCTTAGGAATGTCCTCTCTGTTAATGTTAATGACTTCATGGTAATCTGAGACAGCACAAGTCCAGGAGGTGAAGGTGTGGCAAAGGTGTACCAGTAAAATGGTAAACCCTGGGACCTTCAGGATATTACTTCAGGCTATGGAAAAGACCCATGAGTTCAATATATACATGTAATTTCTCAGCTATGAAAAAAACATAAAGATAAACTACGAACCGTGAGGAGTTTCATGAATCTAAAGGAACAAAAACAGCTACACTATGAGCCAGTTTGTCAGAAAGATACAAAGGCAGGCAGATTCCTGAATTCAATGTCAGCATATGACAGAGTGAGGAGATAAAACCCAGGTGTGGTAGAAATGGTAATTTCAGGGCTGGGTCCCACCCAGCTAGCATATAGTTTGTGTTTAACAAAGCCAGACAGAACTCTGATTCTTTTGCAATTGTAAGAAAAAATGTATTCTTACTGTCTTTTAAGAATTGAAGTAGCAGGCAGATTTCTGAGTTTGAGGATAACCTGATCTACAGACTGAGTTCCAGGGCAGCCAAGACTATACAGAGAAATCCTGTATGGAAACACCCCCCCCCCAAAAAAAAAA
>BDUI01018922.1:26867-37482 GCA_002335545.1 Apodemus speciosus
AAAAAAAAAAAAAAAAAAAACCCTTATGTTAAATTTAAAATAGCTGAGCCATCAGTATGCTACCTTTAAGAAATAAATTTTAGTCAATCTGACTTAGGATATGGAAGAAATGGTATATTCCCACTCGGTTCATCCTCTGCTCTTGCCACACAAGGGAAACATATGCTTGGGAAGGTGAGGAATATGAGACTTCTCATAAAGTCAGGAGAAGGATGTGCCCACCTGTTACTGTTTCACACTGCGAAGGCAGCGCAGAATGGGGAATGGGCAATCCATGTCAAAAGTAACACAGACACACACACACACAAGCACAACCACATAGTACACACCATACACACACACTCACACACACAGAGAGAGAGAGAGAGAGAGAGAGAGAGAGAGAGAGAGAGAGAGAGACTCTAAATATCAAATATACAGAATACTGGGGAAAATATGGGGAAAATGAATGTTGTAAATTAAATATACAACATCAGAAAAAAATCTTCAAAGCACAAAATATTAGAAAAGAAAAAAAGATATGTATGTCCTGATGAAATAATTGATTCATCTACAAAAAAATAACTAACAAAATCAAAACCAAAACCAAAACCAAATAAATTACAAGTGAGCTTGTATTTAACATTAGATCTTTGAAACAGATGAAGTAGGGAGCTGGAGAGTTGGTTCATTGGTTAAAAGCATATGTGCATTCAGAGAACCTGGCTTTGGTTTCCAGCATGCACATGGTGGCCCACCATTATCTAAAACTCCAATTTTAGGGAATCCGGTGACTTTTTCTGGCATCTGAATGCATTATATACATGTAGGGCCCAGTCATGAAGACAAAGCACCCACATAAGGCAATAAATAAATAAATAAATCTTTAAAGCAAACAAACAAAAAACTTCAAAACTTCTCCCTTACTTAGAAGTAAGTGGATAAAATAAAATAGATAAAATACAAATTATTCAGCTTTATACCCCAAATCTAATCATAGGCGAGTGTTGATCACAAAAAGTAAATATTAGTATGGTTTAATACATAAGTCATAGGGGAATGTTTCATTCAGTTTGGCCAAGCTCACATTTCAGAACACTTTATCAAACATATGTGATTTCTCAAGCAAAAACCAACAAGAAACACATACTGCTTTCAATGGTTCACTAAATATTCAACAAGGATGAATTGTATTCTGTGCCATTAAATAAGCTTCTGCAAATTTATAATGATTTAAACCATATAAACTCTGATATTTATATATAAACATACAGTTTTCAGTAATGGAAAATTATCTACTAAGCTTCTCAATGTTTGGACATTAAACACATAGTTTTAAACAATCCATGTGTTAAATAGAGAGACAAAAATAAAATACTTTGAATCACATGAGAATGAAAATAAAACATTGAAATGTGTGGACTACAACTTAAGAGTCACTTAAAATGATGTTTGTGCTAGAGAGGAAAGTCCGAAATCGGTCTATATAAACTTTGACTTTTAAAAAGAGACAAAAGAAAATTGTACTTAGATCAAGCAGGGCATATGTAAATGTGGTGAGACCAGCAAGAAGTAAAATTGAAATAAGAAAATAATGGGAAGAATCATTAAAATAAAAAAGCAGCAGGAGGTGGGGAGGATCTGAAGGGGTTGGAAGAGGAGAAAAACCTGCTCAACATATATAATATTTTTCAGTTGAAAATAAAAGCTAGTGCATGCAAAGAGCAACACTGTAGGTTGTAGTATAGACCAGGGCTCAAAAAACTACAAGCCACTGACAAAATCTAACGCAGTGTGTGTGTTTTGTAAAGGAAATTTTATCAGAACACAGCAACACTCACTTGTTTATTATGTTTTCATGTTTTCTACTACATGGAAGTAGTGAATCTGAGATAAGCACTAATAGCATATACAAAATGTGTCAATATAGCTCTTTTCTAAAAGTTTGCCAAGTTCTGTCTTCAACTACATCAATCAAGGAAGATCGGAAAGAGAAACTAGATGGGTTTCAGTACAATGAATTTTGAAATAAATGAATTCATTTCAGATCCTATAGACATTAAAGTATAATGAAGGTAGTGTGTGTGTGTGTGTGTGTGTGTGTGTGTGTGTGTGTGTGTACACAAAGCAGGTAAAACAACATTCTTAAAAGACACAAACAACAAACGTTCCCTAAAGAAAAAATAAACAGAAAAACTGTAATCCATTAAATGAATTCAAACTGCTACTCAGGTCTTTCCCATTAAAGACATTCGCAGACCCTGATTGCTTCCCAAGGGCCCTCTGTTGAACATATAAAGAAAGAATGATAGTCTTCCACATAAGCTTTCACAGAAAACAGAAAAGGATAAAGCATTTACCAATGCACTTTACAGTGCCAGAGTTATCATAAGATTAAAAGAAATGCATGGCAAGAAAAGAAAGCCGCAGAGTTATATAACACATGATACTGGGGAAAATATCATCCGCAAAGATATTGGGAAATTGAATGTAGCAGAATACAAACACATAATGCAATTTGGCCAAAGGGGCTCATTCCAATGATGAAAACATAGTTCAATAGTAGAAAAATCAATCTAATTCAATATATTTAAAAGAAAAAAATGATACAATCTTCCCAATAAATGGAAGACAAACTTCTAGCAAAACTTGACATATATTAATGAGTAAAATGCTCGATGAAATAATGATGGAAAGAAACTTGTTCAGTGTGATAATGTTCACCTTCAAGGCAACCTACAGCAAATAGCACATTCAACATAATGCTCATTTTTCCCATTATGAAAAAGGCAAAAGTATTCATTCTCACCAATCCTTTTCAAGCATACTATTTGTGCTACTGTAAGCAGAAGGGCTCTGGATACAAAATAGATTGTTACAAATGAAACCAAATATTCTCTATATGCATGTCAACAATTATCTTAGTAGAAAACCCTAAGTTTTCTTTAAATCAACCTTCAAACAAATCCAACGGGTCCATAGGATTGCAGGTCAATAAGAAAGAAAATCAATTCCATTTTTCCCTCAGTGTGAATGAATAATTGAAATTAACCTAAAATTACCTTTTATAATAGTACTGATAACCTAAAATAACTGGTCATAAATCTAAGAAAAACATGTATTTACAATCATTATTTTGGAAGGTATAAACAGGAAAAGAATCATGTAAGCTTAAGCAAGCTTTATGGTGCTGTGCTCATTTGCGTAGATGATTCGATGTTGTTAAAAGGTCAGTTCTTCTGAGATTCTGTAGATTTAAGTAATTATAATCAAAACCTCAGTAAGAGCTTTCACTAAAATGTACGAACACATTTTATCCAGAATGGCAAAATATCTGTAAAATACATGTTTTTATTTCTTGCTCTATTCTGTATTTTCTGTAAGGAAAAAATATATATGTGACTACACTAGCTGATTTCCAGATTTTCAACACAACTTTGTTAATGAAGACACTGATAGTTTGTGAACACATGCACAATGCAACTGAGTAAGAGCTGAGAAATAGACCCAAACTAATGCAGCTGACTGGTTTTTGACAATGATACACTACCTAATCATTGGATAATGGTGTTCTTTACAAGTAATACTGATATGATACGATATGATATGATATGATATGATATGATTGATATGATATGATATGATATGATATGATATGATATGATATGATATGATATGAAAACAAAAACTGGGGTTAGAGCTTACTGGGTGAAGTGCTTGAGGTACTGGTCTTTGACTCCAAAACTCTGTGCAAAGAAGAAAAAGACAATGGCATCAACAAGGGGGCAATTAAAAAATAGGCACTCCACTTGTGGTGGACAGTTAGTATTCAAACCTCCAGAGCTCCATAATGACTAGACTGCTAGCACAGGAGTAGGCACACCTTGTCTGGAAGCTTGGCCTTGTAGTTCATAGGTTTCATAGCTCAGAAAGATAGAGGATGGCTTTCCTCCCCCATCAGCCTTCAAAGTATCTTCCAACAAACACTGTGAAAGTACAAATATGAACACAAAGGGTGATTAAGTCACACATGCACGCACATATATTATCCTCTCGCTGTGTTTGTGTGTATGTGTATGTGTGACAGAAAGAGACAGAGAGACAGAGAGAGAAACACAATCCTCTCTCAAACACACACACGATTTTCAGCTCCATGAGTCATATGGATTCCTCCCAGTATTATTTAGTAAGGGGAAAATAATGAATTTCGGACAAAATGGAAGAGAAAATCAAAAATTTGAAACAATTGTAATAGCGATACTACTCATTTTTAAGCCCAGAAAATATATCCACTGGCAAAACAAATTGAATTTGAGAAAGTATATGATAGTCCATATTACGTTAATTTGATTTTTATCATGTTTCTTTACATACCAAGACAAAGGAACTATTACCAAAAGGTCAACTTGGTAAATATATTCAGATCTTTCTTGTGCTTTGTGTTCAGTATTCACCATGACCAACACAAGAGTAATAAAGTCCAATTCCTGCTCTTAAGCAGTTCCTGTCTTCAGTAGAAAGACAGGATGATAAGTCATAAATGTCATTCAATGGTAAAAATAAAATAGACTTAAAATAGTATATTGAATTATATATTTAATTCATAAATGCCCAATATCTATATATGTGAATTACCAACTATGAGGGTCACACAGAAAGCTGACATCAGAGGTGGGAATCATCTGTGAGCTAAACTAGGCTTGGAAAGCATCTCAGTGAGTATAGGACATAGTTTCACCACAATAAAGTGGTGGTCCACACGAGAAATAACAGGGTCTACAGGAAAGGGAGGTTTCTACCTTAACTCACAGGGATATCTCATCATTTCACTTGGGTTGAAATAGGCAAAATTATTGATTTTTACAAAACAATTATTATAAATGTCCCATAGATTCTTTTATTAAAGTACAAAAGCTGAATACTATCTCACACAGGCATTTTGCCTCCCTGGAAGTTCCTTTCCGGGTAGAAGCAACAGCCCGCTACTACCTCTGATCTTAGATTTATAAAGTTCACAAAGAACCTGAACAATGATGTCTAACATCCTGGAATGCACTATAGCTGTTTGTACTAAAGTCCACTTTTCATGGACCCTTGTCCTGGATAAGCCATGTTTGGACCTTCAGGCTGGGTACACAGATCAAAGCCATTTTCACCATGCATTCTTTCATATAATATTTTGGTTTGTGCTGTGACTTATATGTATCTGTCACAAGCAAATGGAAAATGCCTTTTGGATTAGTATTGTCTGTTTGCAACAATAGTCTGCTTCCATTTACTTGCCTTTATAGAGACACCCAAGGGGCTGTCTTTCTGATCCATGGTGCTATTGTTTTTGCTATCATTAGGACAAAAGCCTGGGCTCTAACAACCGGTCACAGCTAAATGTCCCACCTGTCCTTAATGAGCCAAACACAGAAACAAACAAATCGAGATAAGCAGAAAAAGGAGTTTATTCAATATGACCAGGTTGTGAAATATAATGAGTAAAGGAGTTTAATGACCTCCAATCCATACTTGGAGCATCAACTCGAGGTTTATAATTAAATAAAGGTCATGAGGTGTATATAACTAAGCAGTCCTGGTCAAGGCTGTTCCTGCCCATCACTGTCTCTGTAGTCTTTTCTGAAAGATAGCCCAAGTAAGTCATGAATCTGTTACTAGCTGGGGTTCAATCTCTATCTCATGGCTAATTAATTGTATCATCCTGGTAGATAGTCTCTCCTGGGAAGTTTTAATTTTCATGAGATTCAAGGTGACTTGAGAGGAAAAGCTAAGGTCAGTGACTTCAGCCAAAGTACAGACACAAAATGAAGGCAGAGATGTCAGGCTTCCATCCTGCTGTGGGTATTGTGGGTTCAAGGGAGAAGTCAATGCCTTTTAGCAAAAAGTTTCTGAGTGCCTGTTTCACTGGTAGAAGCTCTGGTTTCTTCCAGAAGTTGCATAAGGTCTGAGCCTCATAGCCAACATATTAGATCATGCTGCCTGAGGCCAAGTGAAAACAAGTTGAATGATAGAACTCCCCTATCTGTGAGAAAGGATATCAAGTCTCATCAGGGGCTTAGTGGCACTGTTGATGGCAATGACTGTGAAGTTATCCTGCTTTGACAAGTCAAATGAACTTTACATACTGGGAGTATAAGGTATTGGCTGTAAACTTGCTAAAACTGCTAGGAAATAAAAAAGAACCTAAAGTAATTGAGTTATTAGTCTCTATGAGAAGTAGTCACAACTCCAAGAACTGGAGCAGTAAACAAAAGAAGGAAAACAACCTGGGGGGAAAGTATGATCACTAGGAGTCTCCCTCCTTTGTCACATGCTCTGTAGGTAAYTGAAGACAAGTGGGTTTGCATGGCAAAGGGTGGACAAGACCCACTGATATTAATGTATATGGTTTAAATTGTTCTTTATGTTATGATGCATTGATGCCTTAACAAAACAAATATTTACTGACTGAACTGGCCAATCCTTAAAACATATATAAGAAAACATCTTGAAAACATAGCTTTGGTATGCAAACTACCCTATAACCACACTTCCTTTATGCAAACTTTGCAGCCAAGGAGGCAATATTCCTCTGCCTGAATCTTTCCAGACCATGTATCTGGAAGCCTGTCCACACCACTCAAACTGACCACTCCCAAACTGTTTTCCTGCCCTGACTTACTATCAGAGTAAATCTAACAGGATTCTGATCAGAATTCCTTTTACTTATTCCTTCCTCTTGTAGGCCTCCAGGCTTTCTGGGCACAGGGCATGGCTAGGTATGCCTCTTTTTTTTCTAGGAAACTAGAGTGCCACCAACATCACTGTTCTAAAGTTCTCCTAGATATTTTCTTAAGCTGCAACTAAGGACTGTTGTAAAAGTTAAAAATATATAAAAATAAAGAATGAAAACCCTGGAATCAATTAGTACCACTAAAGGGGAAACAGAGATACCACCATCCCCCATCCCCACTTCTGTCTGTAAGCTACCTTTTGAAAGAACCCATGGCAAGTACCAAATAACAAAACAAAACAAAACAAAAAAACAGACTTGCTGCACAATTTTCAGTTGATCATGTGTTCCTTTCTGCACACAATTCCTGAGAACATAGATTTAACTCTTCCCAAATATTATATTCCAATATTGTAGCAGTGTCGTAGAGTAGCAAAATGATATTAAATGAAAATATTCTTCAAATATAGATGGGTATATTAGGTAGGAAAGTCAGATCAGGATGGACTCTATTATAGACCTTGGATGATATCTCACAGCTCTCTTATATCTTTAATTGGTGGAAAAATGGGCTTTTGTAAATTTATGCCAAAAGGCTCTACTCTTTCACACAAACATGCAACTCAACTACATATTCCTAAAAGCTTACTGTGAAAACACTATGACATATTGCAAATCTCTTTCCATTGTAGTTCCTCTCAGTATCTATATCTATAACCATATGCATATCCATATGCATATCCATATCCATATCTATATCTATCTAAATCTATAATCTATCTACTCATCTATCCTTTCTAAGTTTTCTAATGCCAGCCACTCAACTCTGTTTCTTTCATGCTTAGTTCATTTGATCCCTAAAAATATATTGTTTACTGTATCAACCTGATAATTGGGCATATCTCCTCAAAGAATATCATTCCAACCCTGGCTCCCAAAATGTCCTTCTCACAAAGAAAGCCATGTTTTGTCTGTTTCTATCATTTGCATAGTTTTAAGTATAACAGAACTGTTCAACAACAAAAGTTTAAAATTTCAGCTAACATTGAAGAAAATACTTAACTATTAGTTTCTAACAAAAAAAAAAAACAGAGAAAAGCAACAAGAACAGCAAAAACTTATATGTTTTCAATATATAATAACATAGAATAGGCATTTTCATGCCAACACTGAGGAATAGGAGAAAACTAAAGAAAAGTTGGACTACAGTAAGACTCAGACTAAGAAGAGCCAACAATAAATCTTGTCATCCATACCTAGCACCTGCAGCATGTTGTATTGTTATGTGAGCTCCAGTAGTTTCATATAACCCCTTTTGTGACCTTTTCATTCACAACCCACAGGGCCACTCTCTTAGGCTGGATGCATTCCTTGATTGCTATTTTCCTTTGCCAAATTTCCACTTTCTGGGCATCTCCAATATCCTAGTATGCCCACTATACCTTGACATCTCCCATCCTTATATCACCTTCTTGGGGGGCTGCCTGCACAGACTCCAACCTGTCATACTTTGTTTTCCTTTCAATCTTTCAAAATATTGTGGAAGCTTGCATAATCAAGTAATTCTAACATTTTTTCATGGCTGGGAACCTAGAATCATGTAGATGATACAAAAGTCTTTTGCTATCTAAAGTTGCATCCAGTGCACCTTGGATCATAGCCCCATTGGCCTCTGTAGTTGAACAGAATGAAACATATCTGGGGCAATGATTTCCTTAGATGTTTCAGCTTAAGTTAGTGTTGCTTGTGAAAGAAAAGTTCCTTTATGACTTTATTGCTTTACTTCATGGCTATACCTGAGCCAGGGATGGTGGCTCCACTTTCTGAACTGTCCTCAAATCATCTCTCCTATTGTCTTTATGCAATGTACTTTGCTTCCTTTTGATGTTCCTAATCTCTTCTTCAGAAAAAATTTCCTGGGCCCCTAACAAAATACAAGCACTGCTTTTCCTAGAAAAGAACTAATCTTTCATAACTTCTCATGCTCACTATAAAACTGACTAAAAGCATTTTGCAATGGCCACATCACAATCTGAATCCTGGATTGACTTGAAATTTCTCCTCCTGATTTAGTTGTTTACTACTAGATCAGTCTTCCCACAAAGTCTGGAGACATGGACAAGAGGGAGACAAGTATATATGATATGTGGCTTCTAGTTCAATTGCAAAAGATTTCATTTTTTTTCCAGAAGAAATGTGATGAGCACTGTTTTTACTTTCCATATTCTGTTCTAACCAAAATCACCCATCAAAACAAGTTTATATTATTCTTGATATTTTTAGCATACATTTCCAAATTCTTAAAATTCCTGTTGCAAATAACATCCTAAGATTTCTGAAAGTCATTGTTAGTTAGTGAGAGAATAAAACTACTTTATCAGGATCAAGTTTTGCTTCTGTGATCCTGTGACCACACTACATTAGAGTCTAAATTTAAAGAGCTGTACTGTTTATGGCTTCAGGTTATCTAGTCTATCATGGTGGGCAGGGCAGGACACCATGGCTTATGTAACAGCAACCCAGAAGCAGAATTAAACAATAATAGGACATGATGAGGCAAAAGAAAAATTCTTCTACGGACAATTCTTTAATGGACTATTCCTATAGCTAAGCCATAATATCACAGTTATGCTACTTCTGGAAAATCTATCTAAATTCTGAATCCATCAATGGATTGCTATTCAATCACAGACTCCTGAACTAATAGTCTCTGGAAACATTCTCACAGACACACCCAGAGGTGTGGTTTGCTTTCTTGGCTAAATGAAGGTAATGGTTCTTTATCCATGAAAAATCTCTTGTCCATAGGACAGTACTTAGAAAATATGAAGTTGCATTGTGCACATCAAAAGCTATACAAATTTGAAAGTATGGACACTGGTGTAAAACACTCCCAGGCTAGGGCAACTGAACAATTTATATATTCCTACAAATATGCTTACATACAACCTTGTGTTTTGCTCAGCTATAGTACTTCTCCTAGAAGATGGTGAAAGCTGAAGATTTATGGTTACTTTAGCCTCTCACGGAGAGAATTTTGGTCCTCACATTCACCTGCTATCCTATTTACACTCAAGAGAAATGCTGATGTGTCGGTATCTATAATGTATAGGTTCCAACTTCCCTCTTATTTTAAAATTTGGGATTGTATTTTTGCCAGTCAATCTTCAATCTTCTGATTACAAAAATTTCTCCAAGATTAGGGTTAATGATTTAGAGATTTGAACAAGTTCCTTTAGTTTCATGGAATGGCATTCTTTTGCACTGGAGGTTTGTATTTCTTTAAACAGATAAAATCTCCCTTTCCTACTTTCCCATATATCTGAAGTAGTCAACTGCATTTTTTACATCTTTTTCCTGCTGTTAGCAGTAGAAAGACTAGTTCAGTTGATAAGAAGCTCAACAGCAAAATAAGTTAGGGGTCTCTCTTTCTGCCTCTTATACACATGATAATGACATTTGCTTCCAGGAAATGGACTTGAAGCCTATCCTGAAATAAAATCCTTAAAGGTCTTTGGTTGAGTTTAACATTTTTCTACATTTCAACTCATATAAACCTTAGAATTTATGAAATAAGAACTAGGGATCTGTTTTCTATAGGAATTTTAATGCAGCAGCATGGCTTCTCTGGCAATGGATCAGATCTAAAAACCTAGGTCTGTGTGATCTGGCTGGAATCCACACACTCCATAGGAGTTAATTCCTCTGGCTAAAATATAGACACACTCAAAGTACTTATGCTTAAATCAAAATTTGTAAAAGGAAGCAGCCATATTTGAAAGTGATGTCTAATTGAGGGGCAGACAAAGTAATGAATCAGAAAAAGATTTAACAGAATGGGTCAAAGAACAGATACACCCAACTCTTATACTCTTAAATACACACACACACACACACACACACACACACACACACACA
>BDUI01018924.1:5313-17992 GCA_002335545.1 Apodemus speciosus
AACCATTTTCTGTATCCATTATTTTTAGTTGAGAGATCTGGGTTGTTTCCAGCGTATTGCAAATAAAGCTGTTGTGAGCATAGTGGAGCACTGTGCTCCACGTGTCCCCGTGCTGTAGTAGAACATCTTTTGTATATATGCCCAGGAGTGGCATAGCTAGTTCTTCAGGTAGAACTATTTCAAGATATCTGAGGAACCACCAGATTGATTTCCAGAGTGGTTGTACCAGTTTGCAATCCTACCAGAAAGAGTGTTCCTCTTTCTCCACATCCTCACCAGCCAGTGCTGTCACTTGAGTTTTTRATTTTAGCCATTCTGATTGTAAGGTGGATACTTAGGGTCATTTTGATCTTTATTTCCCTGATGACTAAGGATGTTGAACATTTCTTTAAGTGCTTCTGGGCCATTCGAGATTCCTCTGTTGAGAATTTTTTGTTTAGCCTTGTACCTCATTTTTAAATTGGGTTATTTGTTTTCTTGGAGTCTAACTTCTTGAGTTCTTTGTATATTTTGGATATTAGTCCTCTATCAGATGTAGGGTTAATGAAGATCTTTTCCTAGTCTGTAGGTTACCCTTTTGTCTTATTGACAGTATCCATTGCATTAGAGAGGATTTTCAGTTTCATGAGGTCCCATTTGTCAATTGTTGATCTTAGAGCCTGAGCCATTGGTGTTCTGCTCAGAAAATTTCCCCTGTGCCAATGTGTTCAAGGCTTTCCCACTTTTTCTTTTATTAGATTTGATGTATCTGGTTTTATGTTGAGGTCCTTGATCCACTTGTACTTGAACTTTGTACAAAGTGATAAATATTTTCGTTCCTCTACATGCAGACCACCAGTAAGACAGCACCATTTTTTTGAACATGCTTTTTTTTCCTACTGTAAGATATTTATTGGCTTCTTTGTCAAAGATCATGTGTCCATAGGTGTGTGGATTTATAATGTGTCTTCAATGCCCCTGTACCAATACCATGTGATTTTTTTAAATYACTATTGTTTCATAGCACAGCTTGAGGTCAGGGATGGTGATTTTCCTAGAAGTTCTTTTATTGTTGAGAATTGTTTTGTCTATCCTGGGTTTTTTGTTTTTCTATACGAAGTTGGGAATTGCTCTTGATCTTTCCATCCTGTGAAGAATTAGGTTGGAATTTTAATGGGGATTACATTGAATCTGTAGATTGCTTTTAGTAGCATGGCCACTATATTAATCCTAGCAATCCACAAACATGTGAGATCTTTCCATCTTCTGAGGTCTTCTTCGATTTTTTTCTTCTGGGATTTGAAGTTCTTGTCGTACAGTTGTTTCACTTGCTTGGTTAGAGTTACACCAGCATATTGTATATTATTTGTGGCTATTGTGAAGGGTGTTGTTTCTTTAATTTCTTTTTCAGTCATTTATAATTTATATAAGGGGAGGCTACTGATTTCTTTGAGTTAATTTTATATCCAGCCACTTTGATGAAGTTGTTTATCAGCTGTAGGAATACTCTGATAGAATTTTTGGGGTCACTTATATACACTATTATATCATCTGCAAATAGTGATGCCTTGACTTCTTTCTTTCCAATTTGTATTCCCTTTGATTTCCTTTTGTTGTCCAATTGCTCCAGCTAGAACTTCGAGTACCATATTGAGTAGATAGGAAGAGAGTTGACAGCCTTGTCTTGTCCCTGATTTTAGTGTTGTTGCTTCAAAAATTTTCTCATTTAATTTGATGTTGGCTGTTGGTTTGCTGTATATTGCTTTTATTATGTTTAGGTATGTACTATGAGTTCCTTATCTCTGCAAGAGTTTTGACATGAAGGGTGTTGTATTTTGTCAAAGGCTTTTTTAGAATCTAATGAAATAATCATGTGATTTTTTTCTTTGAGTTTGTTTGAATAGTGGATTGTGTTGATGAATGTTCATGTATCAAATCATCCCTGCATCCCTGGGATGAAGCCTACTTGATCATGGTGAACAGTAGTTTTGATGTGTTTTTGGATTCGGTTTACGAGAATTTTATTGAGTTTTATTTCATTGATATTCATAAGTGAAATTGATCTGAAATCCTCATTCTTTGTTAGGTCTTTGTATGGTTTGTGGGGGTCTCAGAATGGCTACATAGAATGAATTATGTAGTGTTCTTTCTGTTTTTATTTTGTGGAATAATTTCAGTAGTATTGGTATTAGCTTTTCTTCGAAGGTCTGGTAGAATTTTGCACTAAAACCATCTGGCCCTGCACTATTTTTGGTTGGGAGACTTTTAATGATTGCTTCTATTACATTAGGGGTTATGGGACTGTTTATATAGTTTACCTGATCTTCATTTAACTTGGGTATGTGGTATCTGTCTAGAAAATCATGTTTCATCTAGATGTTTCTGTTTTGTTGAGTATAGACTTTTGTAGTAAGATCTGATGATTTTTTTTTGAATTTCCTCAGTTTCTGTTGTTATGTTATTTCTGATTTTGTTAATTTGGTTATTGTTTCTGAGCCTTTCAGTTAGTTTGGCTAAGGGTTTATCTATCTTGTTGATTTTCTCAAAGAACCAGCTGTTTTGTTGAATCTTTGTATCATTTTGTTTGTTTGTTTCTAATTGCTTGATTTCAGTCCAGAGTTTGGGTATTTCCTGCTGTCTACCCCTCTTGGGTATTTTTGCTTCCTTTTGTTGTAGAGCTTCCAGGTATACTGTTAAGTTGCTAGTGTATGCTCTCTCCAATTTTTTATGAAGGCACTTAATGCTGTGAATGAGCACTGCTTTCATTATGTTTCCTAAATTTGGGTATGCTGTGCCTTCATTTTCATTAAATTTTATAAAGTCTTTAATTTCTCTCTTTCTTCTCTAAGTTATCATTGAGTAAAGAGTTGTTCGGTTTCCATGAGTGTGTGGGCTTTCTGTTGTTTTTGTTGTTATTGAAGTTCAGTCTTAATCTGTGGTGATTTTATAGACTGCATAGGGTTATTTCAATCTTACATCTGTCAAGGCTTGTTTTGTATCCATTTATATGGTTAATTTTGGAGAAGGTTCCAAGAGGTGCTGAGATGAAGGTATATTCTTTTGTTTTGGGCTAAAATGTTCTCTATATATCTGTTAAATTCCTTTAATTCATAACTTCTGTTAATTTTACTTTGTTTAGTTTTTTTCAATGACTTGTTGATTAGTGAGAGTGTGGTATTGAGTTCCTCCACTATTACTGTGTGAAGTTCAATGTTTTGAGCTTTATCTAAAGTTTCTTTTATGAATGTGGGTACCCTATCGTTTAGTGCATAGATGTTCAGAATTGAGACTAGGAAGTGTCCTTCCCATGTCTTGATTACAGTTGGTGGAAAGTCTATTTTATTGGATAATAGAATAGTGATGCTGGCTTGTTTCTTGGGACCGTTTGCTTGGAAACCATTTTCCCTGACTTTTACTTTGAGATACTGTCTGTTTTTGTTGCGGAGGTGTGTTTCTTACATGCAGCAAATGATGGATCCTGTTTGTGTATCCAGTCTGTCAGCCYGCGTCATCTTTTTACTGGGGAATTGAGTCCATTGATCTTGAGAGATATTGAAGACTAATGATTGTTAGTTCCTTTTATATTATATGTGTGGGATTCTCTTCTTTTGGGTTTGTTGTGAGGTAACTAATAAATTGTATTTTCTTGGGTGAAGTTACCTTCCTTGTCTTGTAGTTTTTCTTCTAGTTATCCRCTTTAGGGCTGGATTAATAGAAAGATATTGTTTTAATTCATTTTTTACATGGAATGTCTTAGTTTCTCAAACTATGGCGACTGAGAGTTTTCCTTGTTATATATAGTAGTCTGGGCTGGCATCTGAGGTCTTTTATGGTCTGTATTGCATCTGTCTAAGATCTTCTGGCTTTTAGCATCTCTCTTGAAGATCTAGTGTAATTCTTATAGGCCGGCCTTCATATATTACTTGGTCTTTTCCCGTACAGCTCTTAATATTCTGTCTTTGTTCTGTACATTTAATGTTTTGAACATTATATAGTGGGGAGGATTTTCTTTTCTGGTCCAGTCTATTTAATGTTCCGTGGGCTTCTTGTATGTTYGTGGCCATTTCTTTSTTTAGGTTAGAGAAGTTTTCTTCCATGATTTTGTTGAAGATGTTTTCTGGCCTTTGAATTGGCTATCTTCATCCTCTTCTATTCCTGTTATTCTTAGGTTTGATCTTTTCATTGTGTCCCAACTTTCCTGGGTGTTTTGGGTTAGGAATTTTTTACCCTTTGTATGTTCTTTGACCAATGTGCCGGTATCTTCTATGCTATCTTCCACTCCTGAGATTCTCTCTTCCATCTCTTATATTCTTTCTCTCCTTTGGTTCCTTGCCAGAACAACCTAAAAGTCCCATTTCTTTCACCCTGCCTAGCCATTGACTGTTGATAACTTTATTTCCCAATCAGAGCCATCTGGGGGCAKGCTTCCTTTAGTGTCTGAATGCATAGATTCCCATGTGATTATGGGAGCCGAATTAAGACAAAGCATTAGAACCAATCCCCAACACATGCAGAAGTTCATTTTGGTGATGGGTACAGTTCAGTACAGTGCTACTATATTTTAGGTGACTTTGCTGACGGCTGGTAGTACCCATGCTTATGAAGTCTGCTGTTTGGTGAAGGAGGCCAGTGAAATAATAATGGATGCAGAGGGATGAGATGCAAACTGTGTGCACCATTGGAGCTGTGAGAACAGAGCCAGACTGATGTGTCTTTCTGCACATATATGCTATGCACAGAAAGACCTGCCNGCTTCCTTTAGTGTCTGAATGCATAGATTCCCATGTGATTATGGGAGCCGAATTAAGACAAAGCATTAGAACCAATCCCCAACACATGCAGAAGTTCATTTTGGTGATGGGTACAGTTCAGTACAGTGCTACTATATTTTAGGTGACTTTGCTGACGGCTGGTAGTACCCATGCTTATGAAGTCTGCTGTTTGGTGAAGGAGGCCAGTGAAATAATAATGGATGCAGAGGGATGAGATGCAAACTGTGTGCACCATTGGAGCTGTGAGAACAGAGCCAGACTGATGTGTCTTTCTGCACATATATGCTATGCACAGAAAGACCTGCCRGGCCCAGGCGATGTAAGAGTGTCACGTATCAACAATAAAGCCAAGGCTCTGCAATTGGCTAAATTATTTAAAAACATCTACTGTAGGAACTTCAGTGTTCTAATCTCTTTTAATTGAAATGAAAAAGTTTCAGGACACTGGGAGAGCACAGATCAATTTAAAGGATTAATTTTTGTCTTTACTCTTTTGAACAAAGTATTCTAGGCTGTAAGCTCTGTCCAATCAGAGGCTTTTCCTGTTTTATGTCTCATTGTATTACAACCATGTAGGTACAGTCTGACCTGAATATAATTTGATAAATATATGCTGAGATAACAATAATCTCACTGGATATAGAATTCTAAGCTGTCAAAGACCTAAAGATTGTAATCCCATTTTTTTTTCTGTGCACACACCTTTTAGAATCTGTTATCAATCTGGATTTACTTTTTTAAGGAAATCTTTATTTTTCCTTAGTTCTTAAGCTTTTCTTTTGAAGAACTGTCCTGGAAAGGATATAGTTTTCTTTTGAAATCAGAACTTAGTTTGCTTTTTTAGTTATACACTGCTTTTTCTTGGTGTCTGTATTTAAACCTTATTTTCTTCTCCATGTTTTCTTATTTATTTTTTTAATGTTTTTTCACTTTTTCATCTCTGCTAAATCCCAATTGTATTTCATATCTTTTCCTCAATTTAATTAATCTGTCTAACCATGTGTATACATTGGGGTCTAGAATGTAGGGTGTTGTTTTAATGTGCTGCTTTGTTCATTTAGCATTCCTTTGAATGACTTTTTTTGAATTTAAAAAGATGATACATGTCAGATATAATAAAATCTGGAAAAAATGTCTAGTAAAATAATCACCTAGCATACCACTATATTTTCTATTTCTCTGTTTAACTCCAGTAGGGGCTGGCAGTGTAGTCCAAGCTGGCTTGAAGATTACTGTGTGTTCCAAGCCGGCCATGAATTCTTAATTCTTCTGTATTAGGCATCCAAATGCTGTGGCTCTTGGCAGTCATCAACCCTCGCTGTATTACTTTTTCCATTGCTCATTGTTTATACATTTTCATTTCCTCATATGATGATTTTTTTKTGWKWTTTTTTTGACTAGAACAAATAACATAATTCAGTCTTTACTTTTGAATTATTGGCCAAATATATTTTTAAAATTATAGGCAGTTGCAATAGTTAAAATTGTAACTGATTATGTAGGTTTACTCTGTTTCAGACAGTATTAGTATTAAAAGACAGCAGTTCTAAAGCATATCTGGTTACACAATTTCCATCAGAAACTAAGTCTTCATAACATTTTGATGTTGATACATTTACAATAATTGTGATTGTGTTCACCTCATTTTCTTGACAAGAGAGAGCTTGTATCTAAGCTGTGTCCAGATCCACACCTGGTTCTCTCTTTAACACTTTGTGAGTGTCTGATGTTGGGAAGCACCTTTGTCTTCCGGCTTTTCATGCATTCCGGCCTTTCATACATTGCTTTCCCATTGCCTCTGCCCTTTATTGGACTTGGTATCTTCGGGYGTTCATCTGTTAGTATGGCTTCCTAGCCATCTCTCTTCTTTTATGACATGGTAAGTTGGAGCAGTCAATAGTAGAGTATTTGTGGAAAGGGCCTTTCATGGACCACTAGCACTCAGTTGTCTGTAGCTGGAAGCAACTGGAAAAGAAATGAATATGAGTGCATTTTGATAATCTCAATGAAAATATGTCCTGAACTGAACTAGCAGCAAGCTTGGTCCCAAAATGTCTGTGCTGTTCACAAAAAAGTGTAGTGTGACACATAAATCAAAATATAATGTTAGTGATTTAACATTTTGTGGTTAAAATCCCATAGTTTTGCAGATTTTGTGAAAACATGTGACTTAAAGCAAATTACAAAGTTGTTTTCTTAGGACTTGGGAGGACTCCGTGAAGATGGGAGGTCTATGCACTTCTCCTTATCCCCTCACTGCTCCTGCTTCCCCCATTCTGCCCACCCTGGGGAAACATGACAAGCCGCCCCCGCTGGGGGACCTCGGTATTGGCTCTTCCTGGTCTCTGACTTGCTCTTTCCTTCTTTGAGGCTGTGCTGAAATGTTACAGTTGTAAGGTCTGGCACCTGTCCCACACAGTGTAGCAGTCCCCACATGTGCAGCACCCAGCATGCGCATTTTGTTGGTTTCCCCATGGAGTTTGTCAACATTTGAGTTTTTGTTTTTGCTTTTTGTTTTTGCCTTCCTGTCTTATTGTCTTCCCGTCTGGGCATTTAAGTTTCATGTAAGGTTTGGACATTGCTGTCCTGTGACTGGAGCTGTACCTGCCTAGTACAGCTGAATGGGTTTGCTTGATGAAGTATTTGTTTGTGACAAAGAATAATATACAGGAGGGATTTATCCCAAAGCTTGCTATACTTGAGCTTTGCTAGTGTGATATTTTGATTAAAAGATCATAAATAGTAAAAGCTGGTGATAAGCTTAAACTGAGCGTGAACTTTCTACTTTGAACTTTGGAGAAGAAGGCCATGAAGATATCTATGCCATAAACACATATTACTGTTGGCCTAGAGACTGAATTTTTACCTTCCTGTTGCTAAATTTTGTCTAAAGGTTGGGGCAAAGGGGAAGAATGAGAAATATATTGAGCATCTGCAAATTAATTATATTTTTAGCTAGTTCACAAACCACAAAAGTACAGTGTGCTACTGTGATGTCTTGATCATTCATGAGAGTGTATGTACTGTGCATTTGGGTCTAAATGCTGATTGCTGTGTTTGAAGTGGTGCTGCAGGCAATAGGTAAAGAGATGTGAACTCTGTGCCTGGGATGTCTGCTGATGTTTTTGTTTTAGCACAGGGTTGTCTGCTGACATTTGCACTGTAAGAACGCTCTCCTTGAGCAGCCATGTAGCTGATCTCAGTACTGACAAAATTTGTCCCAGTAAGTTTCAGTTGCTAAAATACAAGTTTGTGTGGGTTTAATAATAAGCATTGAATATAGGCTTATAGCAATTGGATTAATATGTTTAATTCTCATATATTATTTAATGTATACTTAAAAATACTGTTTTCTAGATTTCCAAATTGACAGTGAAATATTTGTCAAAGGTCAGGTTAATAAAAAGCTTATTAAAATTATAAAATAAATAATCAAATATTTTCTCTGGCTTCCTCACAAAAAATAAAATGATGGAAAATTTTTCTGGTGCCAAAATCAGTTATCCACATGAGTGCCAGCTGCCAAGATTCTGCTTTGCCACACTGCRCTGGATAACACATGTTCTCCCTGAGCCATGATTACATGCACATGCACTTYCTTTATTACATTGTTGTGCCAATGACTAAGGTTTCTAGTAGTTCAAGAACATCACATGCATCAGGTGTTTAAGAAATGTCAAGTCTTATTTTTTATTTTTAGTTTATTTCTAAGAAAAATATTTCAGACGTGAAATTATAMAGAAGTTTTTAAAGGACTCATAGAGGATATTTAACGTCTGACATTCTTTTTCTTAGAACTAATCTAAACTGAACAGTAAGACTTGATATCTTTTACTACACCTGGTTGGCATATGATGATTTAGAGTGATTTCCAAAAGGAAACTTTGCTTTATAATTTCTTTTATGCCATCAGTCATTTAATGGCGAGTGCATTTTAAAGTTTTAAAGATGCATATACGTATGTGTGTGTGTGCGCAGACTCGGCAGCGCCCACTTTTCCACGTCAAGCATGCAKTGTCTTTGATTAAACATCTGTATTTAACATTTTAAACATGAGGTTTATAAATGTTGACGCAAGTTTTGTTGTAAGACCACTTCTGTACTTCAATTTGATTAAATTTAACAAATATTATCGGATGTGCTGGGCACATGAAGATAAAAAAGAAATAGAAGAGAGATTCTGAAGTAGTTAGGAGAAACTTGATAGACGAGTCTCAAAGAAATAAGAATATTAAATTAAAAAGCAGTGATAAGTATTATCTCACATTGCTCCCCAAGCCTTCCCTATTGTGCCATGCGCATCAAGCATCCATCCAGGGGTTCACACCAGAGACTTAAGAATTTAACCCCTTGCTTCCCTTTACAGTTCTGTAGTCCTTACCTTCCACCGTGTGGGGCTGTCATTAGGCTTCGTGGTAATTCAGTGCATTATTATGACTAAAGCTTAGGAGCTCAAGTACTCATGAAAAATTCCCTGTTGAATGGATGAGGAATAAGGAGGTAAGTATTTTTAGATCATGTTTTCGAGTAAAAGGCTAAAGTGTTTTGGAATGTGAACAAACATTCCTTTGTATTCTAAGAGATCTCTGCTTTTGGTCTGTGTGGCTGCTTGGATACTTTCATCATTCTAGGAACTTTATGGGTGGAGATTGAAATCTGAAAACCCAGTAGAAAACCTATTCTGACTGGCTTGGCAGTATACTATGGGGTCAGCTGGACCTGCAGTGAAATAATGCATTTTTCCCTTGGGCATGTGTTATCACAGTATATATATATCACACATACATTTGCTTTCTGCTTGGAGTTGAAAGATGGTAAAATGAATGTGAAATGAAGAATATCAAATGTAAAGAAACTCATTAAAATGAAATAAATGAATATTAAAAAAGTGATATAAAGAAGAATTGTATATGGGCTATAAGTAAGAATCACAAAGAAAAATAGTACATGGGGTCAGAAAGGAAAGACAAAAACCCCAAACAAAATAAACCCTGTCCACCTGGAAAAAACCAAAACAGAACAGTGGAGAAACAGTTTCTGTTGACAGGTTAAAGAGCACGTTAGGTTGGAATGTTTGTTGAGTTGCCCTTGTAGCACCATTAAGATACGGGCCTCCTAAGAGTGTAGGTCACTGGGCCCTTCCTTCTGCAGTAGGCTAGAGCCTTACTGAAAGCAGTGGGCTGATGGAGTTTGTTTGCTCCCTTTGCTGTCTGTCTGTCTGTCTGTCTGTCTGTCTGTCTGTCTGTCTGTCTGTCTGTCTCTCTCTGTAGTGATATCTTCTGATGTGTTATGATGTATCCAAAAGGCCTTGACAATATCAGTTCTTTATTTTTGAGATTATAATTTACTTAAAACCTTTTCCCTTCCTCTTTCTCCCTCTAAACCCTCACACATACCCCTCTCTGCTTTTCCCATACAGTCTCTCTTTTTTTTGCACTGTTACTGCATGCATATATGCATGAATGTGTATATGTGTGTATGTAAAAAAATTCTGATCAGCCCATGTCATGTTTCTTGTATGTTTTCATGGCTGACCATTTGGCACTTGAAAACCAGTGCTGTGCTCCCACAACGGGAACAGCACCTCCTCAGCTCCCAGCCTTCCTCAGGAGGCTTCTTGGGCTTTTCTCTGCCACCTTTGGCAAGTCTCTTGCTGTGGTTCTTGTTCAGCTCCTGTGTAAGCGGTTGTGGTGGTGATATAGTATGCTCGGAGCTTCTGGCATTCCCAGGACATAYGCTCTGCAGCTTCCTTCCAGAGCCTCTGGCTTTTACCATCTTTCCAGTCYCTTTTCTGCAGTGTTCTTTGAGCCTTAGGTGCAGGAATATTTTGGAGAGGAATCCTTTGGAACTCTGTCCCACAACTCTTCATTTTATTTGTTTGTGGTTTTCTGGAGTTCTCCGTGTGTCACAAAGCTTCCCAGCACCTAGACCATTGAGACAATAAATTTCTCTTCACTAGAGTTGACTAGTTTTGGGTTTTGTATATAACATCACAAAACACAACAAAGGGCTGTGGCTCCTCATCACTGTGGGTACCACTTGGTGTCCTGGTCCTAGCTGGGCTGTACTTGTCCCCCTCAGAGCAGGAGCACAGAGACCTTTCTACTAGCTGCTGGACATGAATGTCTCACTTCTTCATTCCACACTTCCTGATATGTGTATCCACTGAAGTATTGAGGTTCACTGCTACAGCTCGCGCACCCTGGGACCAGGCCCTTGGGAGTGAGGGAAGAGTCACTTTTTCTTTTTTCTTCACTGTTGGATTCTGGGAAATGGTAGGAAGAGTTAAAAGGAAACTTAATAGTTTATGAGTGTAGTGAACACAGGTTTACAGGTATGTGTAAAATTTATCAAAATATATTTATTTATTTATTTATTTATTTATTTATTTATTTATTTATTTATTTATTTATTTATTTATTTATTTATTTATTGTTTTTCAAGACAGGGTTTCTTTGTGTAGCCCTGGCTGTCCTGGAACTCACTATGTAGACCAGGCTGGCCTAGAACTCAGAAATCCACCTGCCTCTGCCTCCCAAGTGCTGGGATTAAAGGTGTGCGCTGCCACTGCCTGGCCAAACTATACTCTTAATTGTGGAGTTTATTCTAACTGATCAACAATGTTAAAAATTTATTATTATTATTTKTTACAGTAACGAAAGTTTCTGTAGTATCCTAAAGTTTTTCATGCTCTAGCAAAATATAATCAACTTTTGGTAATATTGGTTTGGAATAGTTTGAAATACCAAGTTTGTTATTTGGTCATTGTTACTATATTATCTATCAGGTAGCTTTTAAATACTCTGTTAATGAGATAAAGGAGCAAACCATGTTGGGATAAATTGGCAGGAATGAACAACAGAATAACTTTTCTGTCTCCTTATTAATCTCCTGACACCTCCCCCTTTTTATTTGCCACATTATTCAGTCTAGTTTTTGTGTGGAAAATGGTTATGCAAGCACTCCATTTTAAATGTTAGGTTTGTAGAACAACCTGCGGATTCACTCTTTCTTACTGAGAAAATATGGGCTTATTTTAGTTCTTCTGCATGGGTCAYTCATGGCCTCCTTGAAATCTTGGAGCTGTGGATGGAAGGAGGCTCTGAAGGAGAGCAGAGCTCTCTGGGGTGGTCACTGGGATGGTGGTAGTCACGTGGGAGGTCACAGGAGGTTTCCCAATTCACATGACAACAACCAGGAAGGACTGAAGCAGTCAGTAGCAGGCTAGGCATCAAATGAGTTCAGACTTCAGTTCCAGCTTAATGATTCTGAGTTACTGAGGCAATAAGTCATTTCCTGGAGTAAGAAAAGAACAAAAAGTACATTTGCTTATTTACAGATCAGCAAACTTTTTAAGGAATATCTGTCTGTCTGTCGTCTGTCTGTCTGTCTGTCTGTCTGTCTACCTACCTACCTACCTACTTACCTACCCACTCACCCATGTCTGTCTGTCTGTCTGTCTGTCTGTCTGTCTGTCTGTCTGTCTGTCTATCTATCTTTCTACACAACTATATATGATTATATAATGTGTATATATCTCTTATGTATCATATATTATTTATCTAGATCTAGATATACCTTCAAATGCCAAAGTACACCAAAGCAGAAATAGTTTATAAGTGGCTAGCATTGCTAAATCAGATTTATAATGCATGGTTAGTATTTAAAACAGTTTGCTGATTTCAATATGCTAAAGTTGTGTAGTTCTTTTTTGAACTAAGATGTTCACATTTATAGTCCCATATTCTTTTAAAAATCTGGATAAAACAAGTCATTGCTATGCAGCATAAGTTTGGAAGGAGTGTAGACCAGCACTAGGAAGTGATCCCCAATAACAAGGACTAATGTGGTTTACCTCTTTAGTTCACTCTCCCTGCAGTCTCTAAAGAATCCACAAAATGCTCTCGAAGGGTATGTGGGTTTTTTTT
>BDUI01018939.1:17749-27797 GCA_002335545.1 Apodemus speciosus
CCTGACCAAGGACCATTACTCCCAATGATGCCCATCAAGGCCTTCCTCTGCCACATTTTTGGCTGGAACCATGTGTGCCCCTTGGTTGATGGTTCAGTCCCTGGGAGTCTTAGGGTGTCTGGGTGGCCGAAATAATTGTTCTTCCCATGGGGCTGTAAACTCCTTCAACTCCTCTGGACCATCCTCCAGCTCCTCCATTGGGGACCCTGTGCCCAGTCCAATAGTTGGTTGTTAGCATCTGCCTCTGTATTTGTAAGGCTCTTGCAGGGTCCCTCCAGAGATAACCATGGCATGCTCCTTTTGGTATACACTTCTAGTCGTACATAGTTGTGTCAGAGTTTGTTGACTGTTTATAGGATGAATCTCCAGGTAAGGCAGTCTCTCCATGGCCTTTACTTCAGTCTCTGCTACACACATTGTCTCCCTTATTGCTCCTGTGACTATTTTGTTCCCTTTCTTAGAGGAACTAAAGCACCCTCACTTAAGTCCTACTTCTTCTTGAGCTTGGTGGATTGTAACTTGTTTATTTTGAGCTTTTGGGCTAACATCTACTTATTAGTGAGTGTATACTATGTGTGTTCTTTTGTGATTGGGTTGCCTCGCTCAGGATGACACTTTCTAGTTCCATCCATTTGTCTAAGAATTTCATGAATTCATTGTTTTTAATAGCTGAACAAATGGGACCTCATAAAACTGCAAAGCTTCTGTAAAGCAAAGGACACACTCAATAGGACAAAACGGCAACAAACAAATTGGGAAAAGATCTTTACCAACCCTATATCCGATAGAGGCTAATATCCAATGTATACAAAGAACTCAAGAAGTTAGTCTCCAGAGAGTCAAATAACCCTATTAAATTTGGAATACAGAGCTAAACAGGGAATTCTCAACTGAGGAAACTCAAATGGCTCTAAATCACCTAAAGAAATGTTCAGCATCCTTAGTTATCAGAGAAATGCAAATCAAAACAACACTGAGATTCCACCTTACACCAGTCAGAGTGGCTAAGATGAAAAACTCAAGAGACAGCAATTGCTAGAGAGGATGTGGGGGAAAAGGAACACTTCTTCATTGTTGGTGGATTTGCAAGCTGGTAAAACTACTCTGGAAATCAGTTTGGCAATTCCTCAGAAAATTAGACATAGTACTACCAGCAGATCCAGCTATACCACTCTTAGGCATATACCCAGAAGATGCTCCTACATGTAATAAAGACACATGCTCCACTATGTTCATAGCTGTCTTATTTATAATAGCCAGAAGATGGAAACAACCCAGATGTCCTTCAGCAGAGGAATGGATTCAAGGTGGAATTTTTAAACAGCATTTTTAAAGAAGTTTCTCTATTTATTTCCTGAAACAGGAACATTAGTTACATGTTAATGCGATAAACAAAATGCCAAACAAAACCAACAGAGATGGAAGAGTTTGGCCTAGCTAACAATTTCATGGTATGCTCTCATGATGATGAGAGCAGGAGCATAAAGCAGCTGGGCATCTTTTATTCAGGGAGGAGAGAAAACAATGATTTTTAATTTTCAAATAGAAATTCTGAAATATATTAGAGAGAGGAAAGTAGCATTTACCGAGCACTTCATCCAGATGTGCCAATTAGAAGGGAGGAGGTCATGACAAATAAACCAGGTGTGTGAATTCCTCTGCATTTTGGAATAGGGCATTGTCATTCTACAAGCGAAGTGCAGCCACCTGACACCCTCTCTAACACACAATTACTTCGTTCATGTCATTTCTTCATCACTGCTCTAGGCTTCAATCTCCTATCCTGAGCTTTTATAACATCATTTGAGAGGTTCCAGGAAGGTTCCACAATTTCAGCATTAACTTGTTGCACTAGCTGTCAATCAGATGTTCCACGGAAAGAGCTCTATCTCCTCACACAACAGGCTCTGTCCATCTGTTAGGACTGGCTCCATGGCCTTTACCTCTTCACAGAACTGCTGATCACTGTCCTGAAGAGCTGCATGTGAATGATTGAAATGCCAAGGCACTCCTGTCTGTATTCTGATTTTACATTATTATTTTCTAATTTTTCCTGCAAGTCAGTTGAAATGATAAATCAACTAAATTTTATCATTTTCTTCTCTGGTAAGCTCAGTTGGGGAGGTTCAGAGTAAACAGGAAATATCTAGAGATCCAGAATGAGATAAAACAAATATACATAAATGATTTATATAGTCGAAAAGCAATCTACTGTCAGGATTAAAGGCTCTTTTCTAATAGCTAAACACATAAAAGTGTTAGCATGTAGTTCTCCCTCCTGGCATAAKTTAAGCAAACCAACTTGCTGATGTGTTTACATGTAACAGAATCATTTTGTTGGAAATAATAATATTTTAACAGTGATTATTAAACTTGTCAATTTGATTTAGCCTATCTTAGGTCTCCAAGATGTTCTTATCTAACTTTAACAGTGTGAAAACCTGAAGATTAAACTTAGAAGTAAAACTAAAAGACTGTGTAAATATTCATCCATAAATAAATTATAATGTTTTTGTAAATTCATCTAATGACCTTGATAGATTGTCTTAAAGATATAAAATGGACTTTAGAATATCAATTTAGCAAAGGAAAATGTCTAACTTAAAAGAAACTGATGAAATCTGAATATTTTAAAGTCTTACTCTTAGCTCTATAAACAGTTTCAAATTTGTATTTGCCTATATATGTACTTAAAATGAAAGCCATATTATGATTATACATATTTTAAAAAACCAAGACTCAGATACAGAAAAGTGTCCATCAAAAATACATCTCATCCAGCTAATGTCTCAGCTGGTGAAGTGTCTAACATGAAAGCAGGAAGAACTGAGTGTAGATTCCAAGGACACATTAAAAAAGCCAGGTTTGATGGCTGTGTCTTTATTGATAGTTCTCTGGATACAGAAGGAGATGGTTCCTGGGACTTGCTGCCCAAGCACTGTGGCCAAATTGACAAACTTCTTATGAACTGACAATTTTTTTCTCAAAATATTAGATGGAGAACAATTCACGAAGACATCTGACATTAGCTTTTGGCCTCCACATGCATAGGCCTAAATGTGACCCACATAAAGACTCACACAAAATAACACATATGTGCACATAAACACGTTCAAAATCTGAAAGAAAATAACTTTAATACTTAAAATGTTGAATCTTATTTCATAAGACACAATTTCATCATCTTACCAAATTCAATTAAGTATAGAAATCACTGACTATTTGCAATAACAGACAGGGGAGCCCAAAAATGTTGTTTGGTTTAATAAAGGAAATATATATGTATCTCATTACCTCTACTGTTACTAGCATGAGAATCTGACAATATCAGTCCATTGTGCTTCATTTTCAGAATACCCTTGTTGCAAACATTTTTTAACACACAAAAAAATAGAAAAATACTGATCAGTAGTACTTTGTTGCATACAGAGCAAGGCACTGAAAGGTCAATTCAGAGTTTCTCAGATACAGCTGTCAAACACTTAAAACTTCTTTCTGATATTCATTAATAAATTCTGTGCTCAGGGTGAAGGAGATCAGTTGATTCAAACTCCCTTTGTTTGTCTTTTACAAATAGTTCTTGAGTATTGGTACAACATAGTTCTTGAGTATTGGTACAACATAGTTCTTGAGTATTGGTCTAAAGCAAATCTTCCAGCTAAGAGGATGATCAACATGGCTTACATTCTCCTTGCCCCTTTTCCTCCAAATCATCATGACCCTTTGCATTCCCGGCAGTTCTTGGCAAACACTCAATATATAAATGTATGGAAACTAGGCAATCTCAAATTTGTAGGTTGAGTTACCTTTCAATGGAAATATTTTCTAAGTTACAAAGCAAATTTTAGAAAATCTGTACACCATATTTCCTAAAACTAATCATAGTTTTCATTAATGTTTGGATACATATTTGCACAATAATAAAAATGGTGGAACATGAGAAACCTTCTATAAAAATTGGCCCGTGAGGCAACATCTGTTCTCTATGGGGAATCTTTTAATTTTGCCTTTCATATTCAGAGCTCTAGGTTAGGTGGACAACAATGCTTAGTGTGTTTCAAATGATTTCGGTCAAAGCATAGTAAGGAAGCATCTTGGGTCACACACATACACAATATCAACTGATATAATGTTTTATGAAGTGAAATTAGTTTTGACATTTTTAATGTGCTATGATTATTTTGGATATTTCTATTTTTATTTTTTCCATTAAAATAATTGAAATGATCATCACCAAAAACAATAAATTCATCCCCTAAGTGCACTTTGGCCAACACAGACCTACACAGTTGTCACATAATCAGAAGAACTGGAATGTTTCAAAGCTTGAAGAAGCCTGCAGTTATTTATTCCATTTTCCATTTTTGAAAATTAGTTGTTTCTTCTGGACATGGCACTACAACAGTGTATAGATAGCAAAAAAAAAAAAAGAAATGATTAATATAAAGTCTTTTAGATTTAATGTCCATCTGAAATAGTTTATTTTATTTCAACATATTTCACTGTTATAAAACCAAATATAAATTCTCAAAATAATAAGCTGTGGTATCCTATACTCACAAAATTATAAACTATGATTAAACAGAATATATATATATATATGTATATATATATAATATGATTTCTGTTAATTCCTTCTTTTAAACTGTTAGCAATTTTTTTATTCAATGCAAGAATAAAGAAAACCTTTCAGAAAAATCATTCTCCATATTTTCTCCTCTAAACCAGTTGTTTGGTTTAGACCCCACTATGCAAAGTAGCTAGTTTTGTTTATGTAGATTTTGCTTCAATTATAGAATGATAGTTCAAAAATATGAGCTGCTTCAAAAGTCTGAATTCTGCAAGTATCACCTTTGTTTGTATTTCTATCTCTAGAGAACACCTTTTGTGGAGCTGTTTCATTTGTTTGTCTTTCTTAGTAAAATTTCTTCGGAAAGCTTTGGGTCTTATCTGGGTATGTTGTGGGCAGAAGAGATGGTTTATTCATTTGGCGTGTGCAGGGAGCAACTGGGGATTGCTGACAAGCTCCCAGTTCAATCTGAGCAGATGCACTTGCTCTGGACCAATCATGGCACAATCAAGCAGCAAAATATCCTTTCTCTTAATTTTTTGTGAACATTTTAAAACTTGGCCAACCCATTAGCATTTCTTCATATACTACTGTTTAGTTTCAAATGTTCAGATGTCTCTTAAAAATATTTTTTTCTGTTTATTTGTTTACTCTCAATAAATTTTCAGCTCTATGATTTTATACTTCACCATTCCCTAAGAAACCTAAAAAAATCAAAATAATAGGGCCAACGAGATGTCTCAGAAAGTAAAGCTGCAGATCCTCAGGACCTCAGGACCCACATGGTGGAAAAGAATTGAATCTTACAATTTGTTCTGGCCCACACCTATGTTATGGCATGTATATGCATATGTATGAACAAAAATAAATAGACTATGATGTAAAAATAATATAGGGGGTATTTTTCTAAAGGATGAGCCCCCAAATTGGTTATCTACACTCAGACAACAGTCCTAAAACCATATCGACTCAAGCAACACTAAAAGAGTTCAGTAGAATATGTTTTTATATTTATGTGTGTGACACATGAAGAAAAAGAGGCCATGAATTTCAGGAGGAATGGACGGAGTTAGTGAGAGGAAAGAGAAGTGGGAAATAATTTTAACTGAAAATTTTTAAAAAAATGTAATAAATTTTAAATGTAAAACTAATAAGTATTTTATGCATTTCAAATGAATTACATGAGTGCTTTATATCAAAGTGAATGGGCAATTAGTAACTCATACTTGGTTCCACAGTTCAGCTTTAAACAGTACTTACAAAATAGTTTAAAAAGCCAGACATAGTGGCGCATGTGTGTAAAGTCAGCAAGAGGCATCACAAGGCTGAAAACATGCATGAGCTATATACTGAGATCCAGGTAGAGGTCTATGCATGGAACAACAGCTGTAATAAGTAGTATGGTTGTTTATAAAGATCTATAGATATAAATGCAGATATCTTTGGAAATATCTATAATACATACTGCTGATTTTATTTTTCCCCAATTCACAGATAGACTTTCCATGAAAGGCACATGGTGCCAAGTAAAAATAGATTGAGCACATGGTCTCTAGCTCCCGGCTAATTTCATCCAACTGACTTTCTGTTATGTCTGTCTATACTTCCACTGTGCCTGTGTGTTGTGGATTTGGTCTAATACTTGCATTATGTTGTTTGGGTTCCCAAAATTGCCTGAGAATCTGTATGTAAGACGCTGAGAGTACTTGCCCTCAATTTATTCTGATTAGTAAATAAAGTTGCCAGAATCCAATGGCTGGGCAGGTTCTGGGGCAAGTGAACTGAGAGAGAGAAAAGAGAAACACTATGCAGGGAAAAGATCTACCAAGCTTGAGAGACTCAGAAGAGAGAGCATAGCAATCATGTAAGAGCTGAGAGAGAGCAGCCCCAGGGCCCCATCCTCTACTGGGTCTAGGGCAGTAAGGATGGAATATATATAGTAGTAAGTAATAACTCAGGAATATCGGAGGGGAGGTATTAGCCGCATGGATGTTAGGGCGTGGCCCAGCCATTGAGCTGATTAAGGCATATTAAATATAAGATTGCATGAGTATCTTTCATCTGGGAATCCAGAACATTGGGGTGGGAAGCTGGTAGTGCTGCCACACCCACTGTTGCCCCTGTCTTTTGAGTAGCTTTAATCACCTACAGCAGCATTATGCTGTTATCGTGCAAGCTGAGTAGAAACCTACTTTTAATCATACTTCATTGCATGCTGGTGTGATTTTTTTTAACATAGATGCAATTATCTTCCAAGATGAAGTAAAGAAGGGAAAGACTGGGGTAGTTTTGTGATATTAACCATTCACTTATTCTTTCCCAAGCAAAGGGGATTATTTAATTTATCATACCTAGGTTGTCCCACCCATTTTACTTTCCATAAGATTTGTAAAGTAATTATTTTTCTTTCTTCAGAGGTGGTAAATAAAACACATGTGAATTTTCATAAGTTTTACAATTGCAAATAGAATAAAAATATAAACTACAGTAGGTAAAATGGGGTCGTAATGCTGATTTTAGCCAGGCCATGTTGTAAAAAAGGTCTGAAAATAGCTAACAAAGTGAAACAAATTCTATATTGTCAGTAAAACTGGGAGAATAAAAACAAATGAACATCAGCAAAAAGCATAGTCTAGAAACTTGAAAGTTATGCACATATATGTATGTAGCTGAAGATCAAATATAAACAAGAAAAATAATTTTGGGAGAAGAGATAAAATCAAGTTAAATTTGCCAGAACTATTTCTTTCTCAATATTTCTTAAAGACTATGAGTTGCACTTTTTTTTCTGGTTTGAGTTTGTATAGGTCTTGTCTATGATGACAAAACAGATGTTGAACAGTTTACATGTTCAACTGCCCTGTTCTATCTGGAAATCATTGCTGAGTTGTAATCATCCCTCCTATGACTCTTACAGTATTTCCACCCCCTTTTCTGCAATGATGCCTGATGCCTGAGAAGAGAGAGTGGTGTGATATGGATGTTCCCACTTAGGGCTACACAGCCCTCTCCACAATCTCTTTCTCTTCTCCTTGGTCAGTTGCAGACCCTTGTGTTGGCCTCTTAAAAACTATTAGTCACTGATGTCATAGGAATAGGAAGAGTTATTTTTTAAGCATGTGTGACTTGACAGATCTTCCATGCTTCAGTGAATGGAAATATTGGAGATGGGGAGCTGAATAATCTGGCTTAGAAGGTAGCTACGGTAGGCATAATGACAGGAACTGGATATCTACCTTATACAGTATTTCAGTTTCATGAGTCTTGTCATTTTTATATCTTTCTCTTGAAATGGCTAAACCTCTACATTGCTTCTGAGTTTTCTTTCTCCTCTCTAAATGCTATTTTCCGACTCACTCCTCATGATCCAATTTCTACAATTAAAATTCATCTCATATCATTGCTATAGCACTTATTAGCATCTGACATTTTCTGAAAGATGCTGATAATCTTCTTTTTACATCTACTTTTTCTATTAATATATGCTCTTCAGGGCTATTTTTTAGTACTCTAATTCTCTCTAGGATCCATTCAGAAACTTCATATTAAATGAAGTACCTCAGTGTAGAGGCTGGGTCTTGTTACCTTTAATAAAGACCTTCTGAAGTTCCCTTACCTGAACACTGGAGCACTCACTGTTCACCTCTGAGTCCCCCGTATATTTCTCCCTTTTATATTCCTTGCATTATGTTTTTAACCCCCATATTACAGATATAAGTCTAGATAGAAAACTCCTATTGACCATACTGATAATGTCTTTTAGCACAAATTTGTACCATCTCAAACTCTGAAATGCTTTTGTCAGTCCTTTTTGTGTTGATACAGAAAATACTTTCCTTTCTACTGTCCTCCCTGTCCTCAGACTCCTACATGTTTTGCCATACATAAAGTGCAGCATTCATGACATGTAGTTTATCAGGGGGAAGAAGGTTAGAAATGGAAAAGTAGCAAAATACACTCAATTGCTCAAGCTATCATACTTAATTAAGCATGGATGGAACAGTATCCCAGATTCCAGCAGCAGGGATCTCACACCTAGAGAATTGTAAATAAGGTGTAACCAGATATATTAAAATATGCCTAGCTCACCTAAAATTAGTTACCTCTGTGAACTTTCAGGTTAAAATGGGGGGTTGTCTTCAGAGTCTACTTTTTGCTCTCAGCTGACTCCTCCATTGAGCTTATCCTACTGAGTCATCTCTTTTCTGAGGTAATGAAATGTTGGAGAAAATCAGTCTCTTAGTCTATGCAGATGTGTCCCCCATCAAGAAGACAATGATGAAGTCTGTGTTAATGGATACAACTCTTGAGAGATTACACTTTGCCTATCACTGTGCTTTATATTAATTATTCAACTTAAAACTCCAATAACCTTTAGGTCAGGTACTATTGAGAAATCATTGTAACTTACTGATATCAATTGTAGAATCAGTCTTCTAATTACTCAAGTTCAAAGCTGTGAGAAAAAAATCTAATTTTGCCCTCCATCTTTGCATAGCAACTGTAATGATTTAACAATTAGCACCAGTGTTCTGAATTGTGTCCCCATCTATCATCTCATTCCCTAATTCAGAAATTCATTGCTTGAAAGGATAACCAAGGCCATCTTAATTACCAAAAGTATGATTGGTTTTTCATTCATTGGCCTATTTCTTATAGCATTGTAGTTATGTCTGGCTAGTACTGACTGAGTTCTTCTTCTGTCCAGACAGTGTTTGAACAAAGACAATGTGCAAACATAAAGTCATTTAAGTCACTCAATGATGGTAAAGGAGAAAGGCCAGTATCAACATCAACTTATCAAGAAAGAATTAGGCATAGGGCTAAGTCTCCTACCCTGTCTCTCCAGCTATAATAGAGTCTAATGTTTCAGAGAATATACATCTAAAKCCATCATTTCTCATTATTGTGTGATTCTGACTTTCACACCTACTCAGCCTACTGGTTGGTACTCACCAAGGATTGAATATTATGCTCAGTGACATCTAAATCCTCTATTGAATACAACATCCATCATCAAGGATGACCTCATTGTGCCTCACTGGGATTGTCATAGAATATTCTGAAACCACCCCACTTATCATTCAAATTCTACTTGTATTATGCTGTAAGATCAAAAATTGACAAATGGGACCTCATAAAATTACAAAGTTTCTGTAAGGCAAAGGACACTGTCAATCAGACAAAACAGCAACCAACAAATTAGGAAAAGATCTTCACCAATCCTACATCTGGCAGAGAGCTAATATCCAATGTATACAAATAACTAAAGAAGTTAGACTCCAGAGAGCCAAATAACCCTATTAAAAATTGGGTACAGAGCTAAACAAAGAATTTTCACCTGAAGAATTTCTAATGGCTGAGAAGCATCTTAAGAAATGTTCAACATCATTAATCATTAGGGAAATGCAAATCAAAACAACCCTGAGATTTCACCTCACACCAGTCAGAATGGCTAAGATTAAAAACTCAGGAGAC
>BDUI01018949.1:14824-26270 GCA_002335545.1 Apodemus speciosus
TCTATGTGTTATTTCTGCTGCTTTGTCTTCTGTCTAAGAAGGTAAATCCTGTTTCCTTTGCTCACTGATTGATCTCAAGTGTTATACCAATACCCAGCACATTGCAGGTTCTTAACAGTTAGCTGTTCAATAAACAGAAGGTTACTAATTTATTTCTGAAGTTTTGATCTCAAGGCCTCCCAGGGTCATACAGGTTAGCTTTGTCCCCAGTCCCCCCACCCCCCATGCCACCATCTGGACACGGTGGGATGTTCAGTAGGTAGGGCTTAGTGGGAGAAGGTTAGGTCATTGGAATCACGTCTTTGACGGGGATATTGGGGCTTCCATTTTGCTTCTGAGCTGCCGTGAGGAGGCATGGACGCTGCGTATTCTGTACTGAGCCCAGAGCAACAGAGCAGAGTGAGCATGGCCTGAAACCTCTACAGCAATGAGCCAAAATAAGCATGCCTTTAAAAAAATTTATTCTCTTGGGTATTTTTCACAGTGATGGAAACCTAGCACACACATGTTCATGTACATGTACATGAACAGAGGGAGTTGGTACAACTCTCCCCCATCACAAATGGATGGAGTTTATTGTGCCTTAAACCAATTCTGTTTAACCCTAAACACCATCATTTTCTTTCGTGRGGCTTTGATTTTCTTGGAGATAGACCCAGAAGCTCTATGAAAATGAACATCTGACCGAGTCTGATAACTGACGTGCCTGGCTGAGTCTGTGTACTGTTTAGGAGGAAGCAGGCGAGGCATTCCTTGAAATAATACTCTTCGAGGTTTATTTCCACCAGCCTTCAGGTGCGAAAGAGTTAAAATTAACTTTAGGCATTAGAATGCTCAGGTCTGGGCTGGAGAGATGGCTCAGTGGTTATGAGCACTGACTGCTCCTCCAAAGGTCCTGAGTTCAAATCCCAGCAACCACATGGTGGCTCACAACCATCCATAATGAGATCTGACGCCCTCTTCTGGGGTGTCTGAAGACAGCTACAGCAAGCGGGGCTGGACTGAGCAGGGCCAGAGCAAGCAAGGCCAAAGTGAGAGCTGGAGAGATGGTTCAGCAGTTAAGAGCACTGACTGACTACTCTTCCAGAGGTCCTAAGTTCAAATCCCAGCAACCACACAGTGGTTCACAATCATCTGTGATGAGATCAGATGCCCTCTTCTGGTGTGTCTGAAAATAGCTACTTACATATAATAAATAAATAAATCTTAAAAAAGAAAAAGAACGTATATCCCTAACTCACAATGGCATTTTCCAACTATCTTCCCTAACCAAATGGCATCTGCGAAATGTAAGGAAAAATAAACACATTAAAAGCTCTTTGGAAGCTGGACACAATGATGTGTGGGTCACAGTGGTTTATACATCTGTAATTTCCACACCCGGGAAGCTGAGGCAGTAAGGTTACAAGTTCAAAGTCAGCCTACGATAAACAGTAAATTGAAAGCTAGCCTGGACTATCTAGAGAGGCATYTCATGAAGGAGAAAGAGGAGGAGAAACTGAGAAAAATAGAATAAAAGTAACGTTTCTGGAGAACAGAAGGGCTGGCTCACAGCCCATGTTACACTAGTGTTTGCTGAGCACCTATGAGTTAGAGAATAGAAACTGGTAACTACAGCTAAAAAATGTTAGTGCTTTAGTACACAGCATCTTGTCTGTTGGTCAAGATCAGTATCCTATGGGAACCTGCTAGGAATGCAGTCTCTTTTCATACCTAAGTAATAGGAAAGGGGCATTTTAATACCATCCCTGGGTGATTTGGTGCTCCCATGAACTAATATGATCATGAGCTAATATGATCCCACCGCAGATTTAAAGACTGATCCCCTTTAGCCAAGAAAGAGCCATCTTAGCACATTTCAAAAAGCACAAGGTTAGAAGAAAACTCATCCCCGGCTGCATTAMATTTCAAAAAGGGAGCTGCAGGGGAGACTGGTGCTCTCTGTATGGTCGTGTTAGAAAGTGAAAACTGCAAATGTATTTATTTCTTCTTGTTAGAGACTTACACTTGTGCCGGTGTAGACCAAGTTTCTACAGATTTTTTGCAGGGAGATTTCTGGTGTGGCTTGCCTGCGTGGAAGGTCTGACTTTCCTTTATTTATAGGCACCTGTCAAGGCCACATTCTGCCCTATGTGTAAATCATCAAGACGTGTTTTTTAAATTCCGAGCTGGAGGCAAACTGCCAGGCAGAAATTCATGGAACTGTCATTCTGCAGGACAGATGTCTTGGCTTGGGTTATAAAACTCCTCTGCCTATGAAGAGTCGAAGAAACGTGAAGTGATGTTTGCATATATGGCTCGGTCCCATGGAGATACACCGGGAAATCTTGGCTGCCTACTGTATTTTGTATATGTGTATATATTGTACAAACATTTTATACAAATCTCTATTTATTAAATCTATGCTGTACGTGCATGTATTTACACACATCATTTCATGGCATTTTACATGCAACTTAAGCGTGTTATTTTTATAATATCTGCTTTTTCAAATGTTTGTAGTATCCATGCATAACCTTCAAATGTGTAGTGAGTGTGCATGTGTGTGTATGTGAATGTACGTGTGTGTGTATGAGTGTGTATGTGAATGTGTGTATATGTGTGACCATGTGTAACTATATGTAAATATGAATGTCTGTCTGTGTGACTATCATGTGAATGCATACAGATCTTTGTAAATACTCAGGTTTTTTTTCCTGGTTGTTTTTGCAGTACTGGGGGTTGACCCAGGCTTTGCACAGGTTGAACAAGCACTTCACCACCGAGCTCCATCTCTGCCCTGTACCTTATCTTGAAAAGTTATAACACATAAAGCTAGCACTGGACTGTCTCAGCCACATGCCTAGCAACACCAAAATTATCACCAGGCTGGGAACAATAGGAGCAGCAAAGTAAACTCTTTTAAGGGTTTAAAGATATTCTTTCATTCGCTTTTGCAAAATTGAATTCTTCGATTCAAAAACACAAATTAGATTACCGTACATGGATAGTGATTTGTACCACTGACTTGAAAATATATCACCTAAAATATAAGGTGAGATATTTCTCTCTCAATTCTCTCTCCCTCCCCGTCTCCGTCCTCTCTTTCCCCCTCCCCTCCTCTTTCTCCCTCTCCCCTCTCTCCCTCTCTCTCTCTCCCTCTCCCCCGCTCTACTCTCACTATGTAGCCCTGACTAGACTGGAACTCTCTACATAGACCAGGATAGCCCCCAAATCACAGAGATCTGCTTGCCTCTGTCTCTGGAATGCTGTGATTAATGGYGGGCAGGATTATCCSCTATGAGGTAGGTTCTTATGCAACCCAAGCTGGCTGGCCTTGCGTGCTGTAGGTGTCAGATGGCAACCTTGTGTTTTTAGGACTCCTGTCTCATGTGCTGGGATTAGAGGCATATGACTCTCTGTCTGACTTTTCATTGATCTCTTAAATTACCCTTCATGTGGTTGAAAACCAAACGGGCAGCGTTTGAATTCCCACAGAGCTAGAGACTGTCATCCSTGCTACTCTGTCTGTACTCTGGCTGAATGAGCAGCAGCCCAGGCTAGCTCGCTGTGACCTCAAGAACCTCCCTTCTCACAGCAAAAGGAAAAGTAAGGAAACTGAACGGCGGGCGCTGAGGTGGGTTCACTGAACGAGGACTGTGCTTTATCTAAGTTGGTGTTTTATACTTAGTTTAGTACAGAGGGAGTCTTGGCCTGCAGAGAGATGTTTGTGTGGAAGTAGCCCAAATTGTGCCTGTTTTTCACGAGTTCTCAGAGATGGTGACTCTATAGAGGCTGCATTCTGTCTCCCCCGGATGTAGTGATTCCCAGACTTGTTTGGAAATGTATTCAAAATGAAAAATTTCTGCGGCTGAAGAGATGGCTCCATGGGTAAGAACACTGACTGAACTTCCAGAGGACCTGAGTTCAATTCCTGACATCTACATGGTGGCTCACAACCTTCTATAATGGGATAGAATGCCCTCTTCTGGCACTCAGGTGTAGATGCAGAGAGCATTCATATACATAAAATAAAAAAAGAAATCTTTAAAAAATGAAGAATTTCCTTAGTTACTGTAGATTAGATCATTTTTGCTCAAAAGCTCTTTACGATGCATAATTTATATTTTTAACATCACATACAGAAATAATGGAGGTGGGTCAACAACATAAAATCAAATATTAGCAAAATTATAAGAAAAACATCACAGCAGGGGCATTTAATCCCTCTATAAAACTGACATGCCCAGGTAAGGCATTACGTAGAATGGGTGGGCCTTCCCCCATCAATCACTAATCAAGAAAACGCCACATAGACACGCCCACACGCCAAGCTGATAGAGTCAACCTCTCCATTGAGATCCCCTCTTCCCAGATGTCTCTAGCTTGTGTCAAATAAAGTATGGAAGTGTTGAGGTTTGGTCTACTGCTATGTATTGTAATGCTAAATACTGGTCCCCAAGATCTGGTTGCCTCAGTACATGAAATGATGCTATGTAACCCTTCTCCTAGATTTAAAACTGTCGGTTGAATAAAGATACATGCAGCCTGTAGCTGGGCAGAGGGGAGGTAGGCGGGGCTTTGATTCCCAGGGTTGGGGTAGGAAGCAGAGACCACGAGGAGGAAAAGGAGAGGCAAGAGGAAGATGTCATATGTATCTTGAGAGCATGGCCCCGAGGAACAGCCAGTTGGAGTGCCAGCAGTCCAAGTGGAGCATGGCATGTTATATCTCATGGTTACGGACAGGGAAGTAGACAAAATAACTTAGTTGATATCTGCCCAGCACTAGTGCTATTAAGCCTTAATATAAATTTAAAGGCTTTATGTCTTTTATTTGGGAACTGAATGATCAAAAGTAGGGTATAACTCGCCCAATTAAATTTTGGTACAACAGGAAAGTATGGATGACTCAAAGGCAGCAGCATAGCCCTGGGGACACCTCACAAAAGTTGCATCTTTGGAGTTCCCTGTGTGACTGCAGCCAGGTTGGAGAGCCTCTTCTCCCTGGCAATTGTTAACCCTTACATTAACTTTGGAGAAGAGGCTTAAGAACCTTGTTATGAGAGTTCCCTGAGACTTGTGAGTTTTCTTTACTTCCTGAGCCTTCTAAGTTTACTCTCAGACTTAAAGAACCCCTCTCTCGCTTCAGAAGAGAGTGTTTCAGTTTGTAGAGTGGCTATCCTTTTCTTAAGGACGATGTCCCTTTATTTTGGGTAAGTGCTTCACTGTGATAAGGGAAGCTGAAATGGGATTCAAGATGTTCTACTATGTCACAGAGTCTATGTTATAAGGAAGATGAGAAACCTGAGATGTAGGAATCTGGAACTGGATGCTCAGTGAAACCACACTCAAGGAAATGCAGTATTTCAAGATTTGCCATAGCTTCCTGGGATAATGTGAGCAAATTCATTTGTATCTGAGAGAAATATCATAAACTGTTGTGTATCAAAAGGCTACCATAATCTCATTTAAAGTTAATTGCAAGGTTCTACATAAACTGTACTTCTCCATATTCAACATCTTCGTCCTATTACTTTTGCTGGTGATTCTGTAGAGAGCAGTGATGAGTAGTTCTTGGGTTTGGAATTTGAGCTGAAGATTGGAGAGGAAGACGTCTGTCTTTGGGCTGTAAGCTATGGAAGCACTGGGAATTGGGTAGCGAGCTAGTTTCTGTGTGCTGTGTATGAGCAGAAGTCTGTATTGAGTTAGGGGATCAAGGGATCTATTAAAGACAAACTGGGGTTTGATTGGATCCTCCAATTTATATCTAATTTCTTGAGTTGTGTGTTAATATTTTCACTTTATTTAAAAATAATCTTTCTATGGAACTATTTTTTCCTGGCTCATTACATTATTCCCAGAGAGGAAAGCTTTCCAGAGAAGCCAGCATTCTGAAGAGTTTGCATGATTATTTTAAGCGTGTTTTCTTGCACCTTCTTTATATTTCTCACCAGTGGGAAGGAGGGTGACTCCTCGAGGACTTGGCTGGTTTTCTATTTCCCACTGTTTGGACATTTCCCATAATTCCTTCAGGCTATTTTGTCACCTAACCTGCAATACATCATGGTTTGCCTAATGTCATGATCTCCCTAGTCTCCTTGTGACAGGCTTTTCGTCACATCAGTCACACGTGTACAGACAGCATTAAGAGCAAATTATGTTTGCCTTCTTTCAGTATCCTGTATACACATTGTTTGTGGGCTGATCRTCCAATATCTTAACCACATCTTATGATTTATTTAATTAAAAGCTGATTCCTGTGGATTCACTAATGAACACATTACTCAATCCAAGTCCCAAATACCTTTCCTGATAAGCTACCATTCTGGGTGTCAGACGTGTAACTTTAATTGAACTGAATTACCCCTGAGAGTAAAACTTTCTATATCTTATATCCAGAGAAGCAAAATAATATTCACTTCCTCCCCAGAATAGCTACAGGACAGCATTGTGAAGACCTCGTGCTACCGGGTGACTAACTTTCATAGAACCGGAGAGTCTCAAGGCAGGATGCAATCCTAAATGGAGTTTAGCCTCATTAATGTCCCTTCATCCATTTGACAGACACACAGCTATGTGCACATGAAGTATCTGTCATGAGAATTTTCTGCTTTACTCTCAGAAGTTTAGGTACTTATGACAACTAACATCGGAGTGGCCTCTACATTTCCAGCTCTTAGTTCAGCATTCATATAGGGGGCAAAATCATTTAATCAGTTCAGTCCTTTTGCCTCTGCTCCACCACCACCTAACCAAAAATTTAAACCACTTTAAGTTAGGTTCTATCTAACGTTTATCTAAACGTTCTATCAAATGTTTATCTAAGGATCCACGGATATTAAGTTACTTAGGATCAAATCTATCTGACTTGCATGAGGCTTGGATGTGTTAACTCTTCCCAATAACTCCACCTATACGGTGACTCAGATCTTTGTATTTAGCTTATGCTTAACGCTGGTTTCCCAATGCAAGAACTACCTGGAATAATAGCGTGGTAAGAAGCACTGCCGTGAACATAAAATGAAGTATCTTGCCTTTTGAAAACTCATCTATTTGGCCTTATTACTAAGCAGAATAAGATCATCCATCTTGTGGAATACATTTTGGATTAACGAGAAGATATCTGGGTAATAGAAACCTACCTCGAGACCTCTTAAATCATATCTCTAAAGCCCTGATGCCCATCTCCCTCATCTATGACTAAGACTGACCTTTAGAGAGAATATTGGCTTCTTTGCTCTCTGCCCCTGGAGCTATTGACAACCATCTCAAATGAGAGGGAAAAAAAGCACCAAGCCTGTTATTATGGGGAAGTGAGTCACAGGAAGAAGATGAAAAATGCATGTATTTCCAAATGGCCATTATATTTAGAATAATCCACCTTTCATTGTAGAGAGTGTGTGGACAGAACTGTTAATACAAAAATCACATTCTTGAATGTACTATCAGAATAATCTTAAMAAGATTATGAAAGAAGAATATATCAGAGATGAAATGATATTTTAAATGTGATTTAGTATTATTATTCAATTCATTTCCAGGTTGAGAATTTTCTGCATATTGTACATAAATGTAGGTCCACTTAGGGGAAGTAATTCAAATTTATCATTGTTCCCTGTAAGTTCTATTTTGTTCTACATTTATTTTAAGTTCTTATAATTATTCTTTAAATACACTTGGAATGTATTTAGAAAAGAAATCTGTCTTGTGACGTCATTGACTTGAGAGCGTTTATGAAGTAAAGCTCTACTAACTAGAAATGATTGATGATGTTGAAATATTAATCATAGTATCCGATGTGACAGGCTTATTCAGGCAGAACTTTGCAAGCATGACTAAGATCTGTATATTTAACTCTGAATAATTTGATCCTTAGTGTACACTGTAGCTGGAAAGAAAACATTCCTTTAAAATTCTGGAAGTCTTCATAGTTGGATTTTTTCTTGCTTATTATACCAACATACATTAATTAAGCCATTGTATTATCTCATGATGTCTGCAAATTAATAAAGTAATAAAATCTAAAAATATACCAAGTAGATTAGACTGACCAAATGCTATCCAAAGGTATTGTATGTGGCAAGAACACCTAAGTTATTTGGCAAAATATTATTTTTCCTCTCTTTCTGAACTTTGGAAATTGATTCGTTTTCAAAGCATCTTTAATTAATAGAACATGCTATATGTTTCTGTTTTAAGAATCTTTTTTAATTCATAAAAATTAACTTATTATTTTATTTCATGGGTGTTTTTTTTCCTGCATGTGTATCTGTGCATCGTGTATGTGTAGTGCTTGAAGAGGCCAGAGAAAGGCATTGGATGCTCTGGAATGAGACTTACAGATGGATTTTAGCCTTCATGTGGGTGTTGGGAATTCTGAAACCCGATCATCTGGATGGACAGCTAGTTCTCTCAACTACTGAGACATCTCTCTTCCCCCAAAGTTTTTTTTTATAATGGTTACAATAGTTTTAGGAACTCAGAAAGCAAAAGCAGTCATTGATTTAAAGGCATTTGAGAGCACTGGAGAGGTGGGGTGAGGGTAATTATYATCTGGATTCAGGCTAGCCTTCTCTAGACATGTGCCTTCTGAATTCAGAGAGCTCTGGAGTGAACTGTCAGAGTGGAGATTAGAAACAAGCAGCTTCAGTGACAGCAGGTGTTGATCATTCATTCATTCAAGAGATAATTATACATGCGGTGCTGGACTCAGTTAAGCAGAGGAGATTCATCCTCAAAGAAGGCAGATACAGGCCTTTCGCTCACAGAAATGGAATAAAGCATAAATAATAAATTATAATCAATTTTATAGAATCATTTTTCTTTACCATACCCAATTATGAGTACATACCAGATTCAGTTTATATTGTTGCAAATTTTCTTGTTAGTCAATAATATTTTGTTTGAGTCTATTCACATATGTGCACATGTGAGCACACACACACACACACACACACACACACACACACACGAAACACAATGCCTTACACATCTTTCTTTTAAAGATTTATTTATTTATTATATGTAAGTACACTGTAGCTGTCTTCAGACACCCCAGAAGAGGGCATTAGATCTCATTAGTAAGGATGGTTGTGAGCCACCATGTGATTGCTGGGATCTGAACTCAGGACCTTTGAAAGAGCAAACAGTGCTCTTAACCGCTGAGCCATCTCTCCAGCCCCACATGTACACATCTATACACACACATGTGCACACATTGGTGAACAGGAGTTGCAGGCAGGACAGTGGTAACTGTAGGTCAGGGAGCACAGAACATCAGTTGTGCTTTCTGACAATCCAGCTTGTTGTTGGGGCAGTAAAAAAAATGACTTTCTTGGTAATGTTCACTAGAAGCCATTATACATAAAAAGCACACAGCTAGACTAATCTTATGGTAGATCTCACTAACTGCTTTANCACACACACACACACACACACACACACGAAACACAATGCCTTACACATCTTTCTTTTAAAGATTTATTTATTTATTATATGTAAGTACACTGTAGCTGTCTTCAGACACCCCAGAAGAGGGCATTAGATCTCATTAGTAAGGATGGTTGTGAGCCACCATGTGATTGCTGGGATCTGAACTCAGGACCTTTGAAAGAGCAAACAGTGCTCTTAACCGCTGAGCCATCTCTCCAGCCCCACATGTACACATCTATACACACACATGTGCACACATTGGTGAACAGGAGTTGCAGGCAGGACAGTGGTAACTGTAGGTCAGGGAGCACAGAACATCAGTTGTGCTTTCTGACAATCCAGCTTGTTGTTGGGGCAGTAAAAAAAATGACTTTCTTGGTAATGTTCACTAGAAGCCATTATACATAAAAAGCACACAGCTAGACTAATCTTATGGTAGATCTCACTAACTGCTTTAYGTACAATGGAATGGTATAGTATTTTTTCTTAATGTTAAATTATAGTTAAAGGAGCAGAAAATTGTTTATCTCCCAAGAGGGGAGAAAAAGATAACTCTTATGTTTCTTGGATAATTAAGATTTAGATTAAGCTTTCTGGAGGGCRTATAAAATTAGACTTCAGAAAAACAACTAGAAATCCTGAGAAGAAAGACAACACTATTCGAATCAGCCAATAAGCATCACTAATTGTTTTAGCTTCTCACAAATGTTTGTATGACRTTTTTCTTCATATTATTCGCTGTGTTGGGCATTGGATATAGCTGGAAAAAATAGATATGATGCTTCTTCTCATCAAACTTCTAGTCCCGTGTATTCTGAATCTAGATGGGAACTTTTGTTCAGTATCAGATATTGAATGTATGGCCTGATATGTGCTGAGTAAGTATTCTATGACCAAACTTTATCCACAGCCCTCCTTGGATCAGGAGACAGGGTCTAAGGAAGCTGTGGAGGGCTGGCTTGGAACTCACTCTGTAACCCAGATAGCTCACGAATATGCAATCTCTCTACTTCTCTCTACTAAAGAGCTGAGATTTTAGGCCCTGATAAAACATTCTTTAATGAATCTGTGCTAAACTATGTAAACTTTTAYGCTCTGCAATGGTCAGCCTGTCTTTCTTTTCTAACCTGCAAATCTGAAAGCACTGGGACCACTTATCCTCCACGTCTGTCTGCATTGTCTGTTCCCTCAGGGACAATGATCCCACCTGTCCTGGAGCAAGCCCAGCATGGACAAGAACCTAAGTGCCAGCAGCTCCCACGCCAGGTTCTCTTGTTCTGGCTTCGGCACTGTGAGTCTTCTTGACTGTGGGTTTTGCTTCCTGCTTCAGTGGTTASAGCCTGAGCCKGGTGCAGCTGCCCCCATTGCCCATCCCTACACCAACCTCAGTATTTCTTTGCTCCCTGCCAGCTTGTTGGGTGGCCCTTCAATACCACAGGAAATGATTGGTGGCTTTGCCAGCAACTGCAGCACAAACTGTTATCTGTCGGATGCTAGCTCCTATCCTCAGGCCTAGCTGGAATCATTTATTTGATATTTGGCTTTTTTTTTTCCATGAAGATATTTTAATTTGAGATCTGCCATCTATGCTTATAGGTTGTCAGGTCTGTCTGGAGTAATAGCGTAACGAATCCAGAGTATTGGTAGAGGTTGCCTGATAATCTTTTATTGCGTGTGKATGTATTGTGGGTGTACATCTGTGTGCCCGTGTGGGGGAGCGGGATATTGACATCGGGAGCTTTTCTCAGTTGCTTGCCTTCTTATGTGTTGAGGCTGGTTAGGTTGTTGTTGTTGTTGTTGTTGTTGTTGTTTTGTTTTGTTTGTTTTGTTTTTCCTTGAATCTGGAGATCACCGATTTGGCTAGTTTAATTTTCCGGCTTGCTCCAGCATTCCCGTGTGTCTGCCTCCAGGGTGCTAGGATTACAGGCATTACCCCATGCTCACCTGGGATTTAATCGGTTTTGATGGCTTTAAAGCCTCTTTCTCCTGCTTGCATGGTAAACACTTTACCGAAGAAACTGTCTTCCCAGTCCCA
>BDUI01018950.1:13199-24196 GCA_002335545.1 Apodemus speciosus
AAAAAAATTCACACCCAAAATAACCAGACCCAACATCTGTATAACTCGACGAACTTCCATACAGTTAGAAACAAGCATTTGGAATAGAAACCGCAACACTTCACATTAAATTTTACACTTTCAGTATTGAATCTATTTTATGCACTTATCCATCATCAAAACCAAAAAGAATCCAGAATTAAAACCAGGAAAACAATTAGCTTTAGATCCTCTCCCCTGACTTTCATCCACTCCCGGTGAGTGGGACTCCTGGAGTAACCCTCGTCTCCGACTTCAGTCTCTAAGTTAGCTCAGGCTGTGTGTACCACTGTACCCTGCTGATAAGCTGGGGATTTTGAGAGTTTGTGTCATGGATATAACTCTGAAGAATTTGTAAAAAGATACAAAGGGAAACTGGGTGTGGTGGTGACCTCCTGCCTGAGATCCCAGAACATTCAGTGAAGATCAGACTAGGCTAGCTGAGACTCTGTTATTAATTAATTAGTTAAAATAAAATAAATGCTTGTGGTCTGGCAAGATGGCTCAGTGGGTGAAAGTGCTTGTCACCAAGGCTGGCCACCTCAGTTTGATCTCAAGGATTTAGGTACTGCAAGGAGAGAACTGGCCCCCACATGTACATCACAGCACCCATGTGTTCCCCACAAATAATTCAATGTGATTAAAAATGTTGTGAGAACATATGTGCACCACTACACCCAGTGTTCAGAGATTCTGATAAAATCGTGGCCTTCTTGTATCTCTGAGCACCCAAATGGGAAGCTCTATATGTGACCCACTCAGAGGATGACAGACATGCTGTAGGGGAAAAAATCCTAGGAATGTGTGGATCTTGCATTAATRTATGCATGCCACGTCCTTGTATTATTGCTAAGGTGGAAGCCGTCTGTAAGAACACCACGCGGGTGTTTGTGTGTGCCGGCCAGAAGGGATGAGCCTGTGTGTCAGTATGGACCTGTCTTAGAGCTCAGGATAAAGATTGCTGGAGTCAGAACTACGCTGCGTTGAGAATCCAGGCCCTTCTTGAGGAGTTATTCCTTCCCACCCAGGTTCCCTCATCCTGAGAGCGACTCCCAGCCCGCAGGGCACAAGAACCCGCGGAGCAGCTGCGCAGCTGCGGAACCGGCGCCTTCCCGGGGATCCTTCCCCAGGCCCCTGGCTGAGCCCAACCCCAGCGCTGCAGGCGCCAGGCGCCGGCAAAAGCGGCGGGTTTCCAGTTCGCCTGGGGCAGGACCCAGGACCTCTTTCCGCGGCTGCTCACAACCTCCTGAACAGCCAGTTCCCACAGGTGGAAGGAACCTTGGTGCTCAGACCTCAAGCCTTTTCTCACAGAAGTCCGCGTTTGCACAGACTCGCGGAAATCTCAATTCGCATACATTCCTAGGATTTCACACACGGGGGACTGTCATCTGCGGAGCCCACGACCACATTCGTTTTCACTTACCCACTTGCTACTGGGCCTCACATCCTGTCTGCGCACCGGTGGCCTTTCTCCCACTGTCCTTGCCTGTTAATTGTCTTATACAAGATGGGCCTCAGTGAGTAACTTTCTAGTGGCTGGATCAAAAGCGAATTAAAAAGAATGTGACATCATCTCATTCCCGCCTCCCCCCTTAACTGACATTTGATAGAAAGACACATTTCCCCGAAGCCCACCTAGGGAACGAGCGATCCCWGAAAGGTTGGTGAGGTTGGCGGGGATCCTAGGGAGGAGACCTTGATGGAAAGATGACGAAGACCCAGAGTCTCAGGCTTAAAGCCTATATCCTGGTCTCCCAAGTTCTTATCGACTCTTGGAAAGCCATCTCTTTTTAGAATTCCGCCTTGGAGAAGTGCTCTAGACTGAAGGGGAGCAACACAGGGTTGTATAGATAGACCCTGGCTCAGCAGAGCGGGGTGTGAAGCGCCCAGGCTGATTTCTCCGTGGATATCAGGGGTGGGGGTGGGCTGGTTTCTTCCAGTGCGAGCTTCAGTGGAAGTATCTTTTACAGGATCAAAGATTTTCATGCAGGTGGTGAGCCAGATGGAGTAAGTAGCCCAGCAGTCGCCGGCTCCTAGCCCTACGTGCGAATCTTCCGAAGACACCGGGGAGTCCTGCCACAGAGATGCCTTGGGGCCAAGGCGCCGCCAGGCTGCCTCGCCACCAGCTCGGCCTGCCGGCGTTTACACCGAATCAGGCGCCTGAGAGGCTAGAGGAGCAGAGATCAGCCACCGTCTCCACCCCCCAACCCCCAAGCCCGGAACAAACCGGTCAGTGCCCGAGAGCTGGAAGCCCGCTCCCTTTCCCGCCCACTTCCACCTCGGCCTCTGAAGGCTCTTCTGGGAGTCCGCAGCTGGGCGAGCATTGGATCTTTGGGAACCACCTTGTTGGGCAGTAGCTCCAGGTCCAGCCTGAAGCAGGGGACCTGAAGGCAGGGCTGTAGGTGTTAGGGCCTAGTCTACTTTCCTGCTGCGCCCGCCCGATGGCCTTCCTGCTCCCACGATGTGCAGCGTCCTTAGAATTCGGCTTCGGGAACGCTAGATATCCTAGTCAAAATTTCAGGCCTAAAAACATCAGCCAGTTTTACTCTGGTCCTCAGTTTCCCTACCTGAAATCGTGTGTGTGTGTGTGTGTGTGTGTGTGTGTGTGTGTGTGTGTGTGTGTGTGTTGATGAGGCTCTGTCTGTTTTCAAGGGATGATTCGAGAATCTTTTCCTTGGATCCATGAAGAAAGGGTGGTAGGCTCAGTACAGGGAGAGAACAGGCCTGGCCTCAAGTTCGTAGCCCCCGCCCTCCCAGGAGGGGAACTGGGAGAGGGGAGGGACATAGGCGGGGCGGTTTTCAGTCCCTGTGGTCAGCCCAGAATTGTGTGGCGCTTGCTGAGCATAAAACTTGGGACCGCCACCCCCTTCCCTCCTCCTGCCATTGGCTCCAGCTAGAGGTTGACATCAAAGCCGAGGCCTTATATAAGTAGGATCCTGGTGGCAAGTCCGCAGAAGGGTTAAACCCCGTCTTTGGAAATCCGAACCCTTCTCCCTCGTTGCCTACAGAAACCTTCGAGAAGTCGGCTGGTCCCCGGTGTCATCTTCAGCCTTGCTCGGGACTCCTCCAAAACCCAGCCAGTTCGCTGCCTCCAGAGCCCACGGTGACCCCCTTCTGTGGGGCGCATGGGGCGGTGCTAATTGGGCTGACAGCACAGGCCAGGAGCCTCTCCAACATGAACCTCGTGGGCAGCTACGCACATCACCACCATCACCACTCACACCCGCCGCACCCCATGCTCCACGAACCCTTCCTCTTCGGTCCGGCCTCGCGTTGCCACCAGGAGCGGCCTTACTTCCAGAGCTGGCTGCTGAGCCCGGCTGATGCTGCCCCAGATTTCCCTGCCGGCGGGCCACCACCTACCACCGCAGTAGCAGCGGCTGCCTATGGTCCCGATGCCCGGCCGAGTCAGAGCCCGGGTCGGCTGGAGGCTCTTGGAAGCCGCCTGCCCAAGCGGAAAGGCTCAGGACCCAAGAAGGAGCGGAGGCGCACAGAGAGCATTAACAGCGCGTTCGCGGAGCTGCGTGAGTGCATTCCCAATGTGCCCGCCGACACCAAGCTCTCCAAGATCAAGACTCTGCGCCTGGCCACCAGCTACATCGCCTACTTGATGGACGTGCTGGCCAAGGATGCACAAGCAGGTGACCCCGAGGCCTTCAAGGCTGAACTCAAAAAGACGGATGGYGGTCGCGAAAGCAAGCGGAAAAGGGAGATGGTGAGTCCCGGGGCTTATAAGTTCCAGCCATGGGTGCGGACTGGGGTCAGTAAGAGCAGGCTTACTTACTGACTCGCAGAGCTGTGCTGCTCTGGTGGGATTCTGAAAGGCTGGGGGTGGGGGGGAGTGTTTCTCAGATTGACACAGTCTGCCATTGTGTGCACAGTCATTGCTGAGTGAACACGGACTTTTGCTTTTTTAAAGTGATCTTAGGGCCTTACAAGATGAACTGAAAACCTTGGGCTTCCAAGAAGGRGCTATACTCTAYACTATAGTTTGTTTTAAATTTGAAGGTGTTCTGAGTCTTCCCTGGGCCCTCCTGAGAGCCAGGTTGAGAATGAAAGTAGGAAATGACGTAAATGCTCTACTAACGAATGAYGTTCTCCCAAAATATTTTTTAAAGCAAAAAAACAAAACAAAACAAAAAACGAATACAAGTCTGAGTTTCGTATTTTCATTTGCTTAATTATGAATATCTGAATTACCCACGGGCTTTATTGGAAAGGACTATCTACCTCAATTAATGTACTAATTGGAGAAACAGAAGACACTGGAGGGAAAAAGCTGGGTGGGAAGCCAGCTCAACGCTGGGTCTAGTAAGCTCCTAGTCTGGGTCTAGTCTGAGACGGGGTGATGGGCTAGACAATCTCAAGGCTTCGTGTGCAACAAACAGGAAGGGCTTTGGCCTTTGTCAGGGCTAGCCTAGTCAGCCTTTCTGGGTCTTCTCCAGTTCGAGTGATCTTCCTCCTCAGGGCGGTGGGACTTCTGGCCGCCAGAGTTGCCCCTGTTTGGTCGGCTCAGGCCTAGGCACTGCAGCAGTGTGAACTGGGGTGCTCGGTGGCTTTTAGTCTGACCCTCCGGACTTATGGCGAAGTAGGGGCTGGCTCACCTGAAGCCACCGGAAAGACAGACTTCCAGCCTCAGTCGCCTGAGGCCTGGGCTGGGAATTGGGGCGGGAGGGAGGAGCACCTTGTTGGAAGCAGTTGCAGGGCCAATCCGGATCCTGGTAGGGCACTACTAGCAAGTGACGCCACACTGGGTTCCTGCTAGGAGAGCTGGGCAGGACTGTGGAGGCCAGGCCAGTTCTTTCCTCCCTAGGTAGTGAGGGAGGCTCCCAGCACTGGTACTAGCCAGCACCCGACCTGCATCCAAGCCAAGATCCTACGCCAGGCTGATAACCTGGACTGGGAGTTATGTACCGAATGGATTACTAGTCCCGCCCTTCCCACACCAGGCCTCTGCGACGCTGGCTTCCTCTGCCAAGACGCCTTAAAGCTAGGTTTAGTTTCCCCAGACTTGTCTGGATTCTCAGAGGTAAACCTCTCCAAGTTGGTCAAACCATCCCGGATCCCAGGAACTAAGAGCATAAAGGTAGATTTATAATCCTAATCGTGTGCTTCAACAAACAGACATCTGTCACTTAGTTAAGGACACCAAGTTCCTGCTCCCGACCCGTTCCCCAACTCTCCTCCAAGCCGGGGAGACAGAACTGAATAACTTAAACCTGACTTTCTCGCCTTTTGTTTGTTTGTTTGTTTGTCGTTTGTGTCGGTTGGCAGCCTCAGCAGCAAGAAAGCTTTCCTTCTGCCCCGGGGCCAGGCGAGAAGAGAATTAAAGGGCGCACCGGCTGGCCTCAGCAAGTCTGGGCTCTGGAGCTAAACCAGTGAGACCAGGCCGGCGCCGAGGACCCGGCCGAGGCTGGCCCACTTGGCTACCGGGAGAGGAGAGGGAAGGACGCAGCGGCTACGGCGGGTCTCCGGGTGCCCGCGCGCGTCTTGCCCAGTCTCTGCGGAGCGCCGGCGGGTCGGCGGTTGCAACTACCCACTAGGATCGCACGTGCAATGTCATTTGAATTTGTTAATACATAAGAGAAAGAGAAATTTATATATATGTTCACTTCCCGCCGAGGGCGGCTCTCGGAGGCTCGACTCAAGAAGGGACTGGAGAAGTCCAAGCCCCCAAAGACACACCCTGTCTGGGTGGAACTCAACCCCAAAGGCCATGGTCGCGTCGCTCTCTGGCTCTCTGGCTCGCTCTCGTCCCCCCTCTTGGCTCTGCGTCAGTACCCGGACGCCTTCTTCTCGAGTTAAAATGCAATAAGAGAAATTGGTAGTTTCCAACCAGGGAGACCGACGCTGCAAGGGTTGACCTCTCCTGAACAGCGGTGGTTTTCCTTCTTGTCGCTACACTTCCTACCTAGAGGGAAGGCGTTGCTTCCTTCCGCAGCACCCCTGCTTCCCGAGGGAAATGTTTCCCTTCCTTTCCCTTTCCTTCCCTCCCCTCTCCTCTTCCTTTCCCCTTCCCTGTCCTCTTACCCCCTTCCCTTCCTTCTTTCTCCTTCATTTCTTTCCTTTTCTTCCTAAATAAAAGCGTTCCCATTCGTTGCCGATTTTGTAACGCATTTAAACTACCTATCATGCCTGTCGCTCTCAGGTATACATCTCCCTACCCCCGCCCTCTTTCTACCTCAAATCAGTGTGACCACTCGCAGCCCCACCCTTTGCCAAAGCAGTATCTATGCTCTTGACTTAATAAAAAAGTTTTCAGAGAATCTCGCAGGCTTCTGTGATGCTGCSGCCCGCCCGCCCCCCCCCCCGTAGTCCCCCTCTCTCTCTCCCTTTCCCCTTCTTTGATAAATACCAAGCGAAACTGCGAGAAAGAGGGAGGCAACGAACTGAAGTGTGGAAAGGAGAGTCGAGTTTTCAGAAGAGAGCAGCAAGCGGGGACTCACTCGTGGAAATGGGAGGGAAGAAGCCGGAGAAAGTAATCAGATAGGGAGACTTACTCGATTGGGAATTCCCAGGCCAGCTTGCACACTGGTGTGTGGACTGAGCTTTCGTGGAGGTACAGGGGGGTGCTACCACACAAAGGAGCCCCGCCTCTGTGTGGGGAATGCTGAGCTCATAGGTGTCGGCTCCTATGAGGGCCGAGAGCCGCTCCTAGAGAGCCTCGGACTCCGCTGGGTCCTCTTAGCCCAACTCCAAGCACCACAAGCAATCAAGACTCGCTCCTATGTAACTGCTATTATTTTATACACAAACAACCTCATGTTAATGGTCACAYTGAGGTTTCTCTCTTGCAACAGAACACTTAAATACTTAGGAGAACGTGTGTGCTGTATGATGCCCGCGCGTGCGGCCAGAGCCGGCCTCCGCGTCCCCACACGCCGCGTCCTCCGCGGGCGCATTTGCTTGGGGAGGGGGGTACGGGTGAGTATGGAGCTAAACCGGGGTGCGCTAAGACAGGCATCTGCGCGGTGGTGAATAACGGTCGCGTGCCAGCAATCGGCTCCCTGCGTAGGAACGCCGCCGAGTGCCTGCTGTCCGGCGACAGCTCCCAGGTCCACGGGCGCCGCGGGCCCCCGAACTCGGCGTTGGGTGCGCCTGCTCAGACCGTGGCCTGTTCCGGCTGAGGACCAGGCGGGAAGGGCGCTCCGGGCCTTGGGCTGCGGCTGGAGATGAAGATGGAGACCCTGGACGGACGCGTCCACCGGACATCGGGGTGAATATGGGGCCCTATTAGTCTGGGCTGTAAACACCGTGGCGGGGGCTTCGAGGCCACGCGGGCCGTTCCGGACGCGAAGGAGTTAATAAAAGGTGTTTTATGGGCGCTAGGAAACGGCGGGGGAGGTGTGAGCTTCTCCCTGCCCGAGCCCCCATCCTTTCTTCTTCTTTCCCTCTGCCACCCGCCGCCAGATCAAACAAGCCCGCGCTTTAACTAGACCAACACCTCGTCGTAATGAGCCGACCGGCGCGCCCCTCCCCCGTCCTCCGAGGCCCCTCCGGGACTCGCAGAAAGGAAACCCGAGGCTCGTTACGCTTTTCTTTCCCTTTTGGAAATTCTGGCCTGGGTGAGGAAATGGAGCGAGGGAACAAACCTTCCTTAGACTCGAACCCAGGACTCTAGTTCAGGTCCTGACCACCAACCCTCTTAGGGGTCCCGCTCCCATTTCTATTTTTAGCCTGGCAAAGCATCCTAAGCTCGGGAAGAATGTGCGCCCGCGTCCTCTTTCCTTACTGCCCCGGGGTGGAGAGGGTACCCAGCCTGGGTACCTCCTCAGCACAGCCTACACAGCCAGGCTTTTCCAGGGACATCGGGGTTCAGCTGCCCCCAACCTTTCTTTAGGCTGACAGGGCTAGGCCCCTACATGTAACCTCAGTTGCCTATGGCCCCATTCCCAGGTCCTGCAAGTGGAGGCCAATGCTCATGGAGGACCTGGGTTTCCAAAGGCTTAATCTCAACCCACATAGGGCCCTGGTAAGATCCAGCCCTGGCATGAGAGAGGGACTGTACGACATTACCACAAACCAGCATCAAGCCTGCCTCCAGAATCGGCCATCTCTGTCCAGGGCCTCAACTCCAGGAGTTCCCTGCTGCCAACCCTTTTCAGCCTCCCACCTTGGCAAATATCTCAGAGCCTGAGCTCACCTCAAACCGGTGGTGGCAGAAGCCATGCTGTTGTTATTTTAGCTAAATATATTTTCTCTCAAAAGCATACATTTGAAGTAGAATAGTTGACAACTCAAAAATAAGCACCAGAGATAGATCCTTAAGAAATAGGGATTGCGGGTGGGTTTTGACTACAGTGTACCAGAGAGTACAAAACAACCGAAGATCCCAGGCAGGCTGACTGACTTCAACCCATTACCRTAGAGCCACTGTGACTTAGCCTTTAGAACAAYCTCTGGGATGGAGGAAAGAATTCTCCTTGGTATGTGAAGGAACACCTCCGTGGTCAACTCCATGTTGCCTGAATGATCCTTTCGTGTAAAAAAGAAAAAAGAAAAAAGAAAAAAAAAAACAGAAAAGGCATGAAAACATTTATACCTCTACCTTTGCTACCTTTGCGGTTTTGTTTTCTGTTTTCCTGTGTTTTTGTTTTGGTCTCACTCTACAGCCCAGGCTGGCCTCAAACTTGTTAATCCTCTTGCTTCAACCTCCTTAATACTGGAATTACAGACCTTGCTTCCCCCCGACCCACCTTTATTTCTGATCTGAGGAAGTAAGGGCAATTTTTAACTTCCTTTTGCTTTGCTCTATTTTTTAAAAAAAACTTTTTAATTTACAATGACTAAATAATGCATTTTACTTTAAAACTGCAACTTCATTCTCTTCAGTTACTAGCACATTTTCTTTTTTGATCATTTCTTTCTTTTTTTTCTTTTTTTTCTTTTTCTTTCTTTTTTTTTTTTTTCTTTCTCATGACAGGGTTTCTCTGTAGCCCTGGCTGGCCTTGAACTCAGAAAGTGCCTCTGCCTCCCAAGTGCTGGGATTAAAGGTTGCTGGGCCTGCGCCAGCACACTTTCATTACAATTTCTATGCAATGTGAACCCAGCTTCTGAGTGTCTACCAAGCACTGAGCACCGTAGGTATAAACACAATGAATAAGAAATGTCCAAATAGGGATCAGAAATCAACACAATCCAGCAAATATCAGTCTTGAAAGAGTCACTACAGCATTCACAGTAAATACATCTTTTCCTACATTTAAAAACAGCAACTGAAATTCCCAAAGCAGGCTCCTCACACCCTTAGCATACATCCCTTCACAGAGGCCTGGCGCTCCCTAGAGAGGTCAAGATTTAGTCTCAGAGAGGCAACAGATTTCATTCAAGGTCGCAAAGACAGACAGTAAAAGGCCGTTAGGGTTTGGATCAGGGTGACGAAATGGCGGTCACCCGAGACCAGGCTTTCTCTTATACCTTGTAACACCTTCTGGCTGTGTGCCTGTGCCCGCACACTTCTGTGTGAGTGTGTGTATGTGTGTGTGTGTTTACATACGTAGCCAAAGTCCCGTTTATTTCGTCTGACTTCCCCTGCAATGGGGGAGAGAGGAGGAAGAAGGGTGTTGGTTATTTCTGTGAAGGGATCTGGGATTCTGACCTCCTCCAGACCCCCCTCTGCTGGAGGGAGAGGGCAGCTCCATTTCTGGGATCTCTCTTCTGTAGGTAACAGTCTGACCCCAGGAGCCTCCTTCACAGTATTCCACAAAGCAGCGGGCTCAGGTCCTGCTCAGGGGTCCTCACTCACCTTCTCTGAGTTCTCCCACTCACTATTCACTGTTAGCGTGTACGGATGAGCGTGTGCAGGCGCGTGAACATGAGTGTGGAGGGCAAAGGGCAGCCTCATGGAGGCGTTTTCTCTTTCCACCGTTCCTTGGGTTCCGGAGACCAGACTCAGGTGATCAAATGTGGAAGCCTGCCGCGGCATCCCAGCCAGATCTGCTTCTACCTCTTTGAGCACAGTTTCGTCCCCAAAGCCTAGAAGGGAACCGGATACGCGTGAGGCTTCCTTGGGACAGACGGGGAAAAGAGGAGTGTGGAAGCCACTATTAGCTCAGGGTCACAGGGCCAGGGGAAAACCGTAGGGACAGAAGGCAATTGTGCCTATTTAGGATGCAGGGTTCTTTTGGAAAAGGACAGAACACCTTTCCTCTACATAACCCACCGTCAAACTATGGACCAACTAGATCCTCATAAAAGAAACAAAACTTAAAAAAAAATCAGCTGGCCTCATTCTCCAAGGAAAAGTGACTGGGGAGAGAAAATATGCACGCGCTCAAGAGTCTGAAGCCAGCTCCCCACTTCAACCCAATGTGTTTGGGTGAAAAAGAAAACTTCTTTTTTTTTTTCAGCTGAGAGTTTTTACAGCTGAGCTCTCCCAACCCCATAAAAAACACGGTTTATGTGGGAAATAGTGAAAGACTCTTGACTCTAATACACATCGTCTAATGTAAGCAGACGCAGGCACTATATAAAGCTCCTGCAGATGTTATTAAAACCAACAGAAATGCACATTTATCCCCCACAGAATGGACAGTGTGAGGCATCAGACCTTAGCCCACAAGCCCACATCCACCGTGCAGCCTGGCTAGGGCGCCAGGCAGCCCACAGAAGGGGAAACTGAGACTCCAYAGGCAGAGAGGAGGAGCTTGCTCAAGTTCATGTGCAGAGTGTCCCTTTCATCCGTCTACTATCAGCTTCTACTCCTAATGTCGGGCCAAGTCACCTGCCATGTCTGTCTGTCTGTCTGTCTGTCTGTCTGTCTGTCTGTCTGTCTGTCTCTGTATGTGCGTGCATGTGGTGCTGGGGCCAGAACCCAGGCCTCCCACACGCCAGGCAAGTGCTCTACCGGTAACTGGGCTAGCTCCCCAGCAGCCCAGCTGAACCTCATTTTCCTTATCTACAAAAGGCGAAGAGTCATCTAAAGCGTCGCTGGGCCCCATCAGTGTAACTAGATAAGGACAGGGTCACATTAGCTGTTC